>VYZR01109802.1:25345-49164 GCA_013400675.1 Oxylabes madagascariensis | reverse complement strand
AGTCCTTCAAGAGCTGCTGAAGGGCAACATTCACCCACCTCTGGAGCCTTTAGAATCTCAGCTGAAAGACAAGAAGGGCCAGTAAGGGGGCTGCAGGCACTGAAACAATTCACTGTTGTCAGATCTCAGAGTTCCTGTAAATTTTACACTGTTTTGTATCTAATGGCCCAGTTCCATGAACCAGGACACAGAACCCAACTTTCTACCTGGGTGCTTTGCTCATAACATTGCCTAGGAAAGCTTTAAGGTTTTGCAGAAAATACTTTATTATCCATTATTTACTTGTTACCTATCAAAATGCTTTCCTGAAATGTGAAGCTGACAACATGGCTTCTTGCTAGCAATATTTTTCTGGGCACTGACTTCTGATCTTGGAGGTGAACGAGCTCAAATCCTGTCCGTGGACAAAGGCACAGCCCAAATAACAGAAAGCAAATCAGTGTAAGGCCTTAGACAGACCTGTAGATTATGCTTTAACTTTTTGCTACCTTCCCTTTCCACTGTAGGAATGCCATTTACGGTTGGAAATGACAAAGGGACATTAAAATATTCTTGAACTGGTTTTAGAACCCTGCATGGGAAACAGAGCTGAAACACGTCTTGTCTGGATAGGGGGGCAGGGTTAGTTTGGTTGCTTGCCTGGGTTACCTGGTGTTCTCTGCTTGTCTCAAATAGACACCCAAGAGCTCCCTGTTTAGGCAAATTTTCTGGTGTGGGGAGTCTGCACATGAAAAAGGTAGTACATTGAACATGGCATTCTGTGTTTTCTGTCAATCCCATAGCCTTCAGGCATTGAGTCATAATTATATTTCTTACGGTTTTAAAGTGCCCCATCCTAAAAGTATTGCTCTTTGATGACACAATTATTCCTGCCCACATAAGGATTTCTTAGCAGTGAAATGGGCTGGAAACGTGAATACATTAGTATGCCAAAACAGCAAAGAAAACATTATGTCTGAAAAATCTGCTACCTGTATGCAGCAGCCAGAAGAGGAGAGAAAATGAGAGATACATAAATGGAGAAAAAAACAGAACTAATCATTTGGGAGAACTTTCTTCTGTCTACCACTGTCCCACCTGTCTCCTGAGGAGGAGTTGTGGACCCATGTGCAGACCTGGTGAAAGCTGGTTCTGAGCTTCTCCGAAACCCTGTGGTGCTTCTGTGGAAAGGGGCAGTGGCACGTTGCTGTGGTGAGTCCCAGTGTTTGCACAGCCCTGCTGGGATAGAGGTTTTGGCTGGTGGGACAGGCTCACCACAGCATCAACCCTGCTTGGCTGCACTATAGGAAAGAACAGTTTGACCAGTCTCTGCTTCTAATTCTCAGTCAATGTTTCCCTTTTGCATCAAGTAGTAGATGAGGAGAAACAGCTCAAAAATACTCTCCAAAGTGCCTGCTTTCCACTCAGGCTCCAGTTCACCTGATGCACACTCCCAGTATGATGCTGGTAGCCAACAGCTGATGCTGCAGGGAATTCCCTTTTGGGCACAGGGTAAGGTAAGGACTGTGCTCATCCAGTCAGTATTGGCTCTGAGGACTCTTTCCTTCTCACAGGGCAGCAGCATGGGGTTGACCATACAAGCATGAGATGCTGCCCCAGGTAGATGAGCACTTGTAACTTTCCTCCTGAGATTGGATTGGTGAATTGATGGGGATGAAGGAATTTGAGGTGCAGTGCTGGAAATGCCAGGTTTGTTTTCTCTCTTCTGCTCTCATATGTACATACCCTGTAAGATCAGTGCTGATTTGTGTTGTTTTCATGTGATTTGATTGGTGGAGTAAGTGGAGCACCTGGAAGAACAGCTAATCTGAGAATAACAACTAATTGTAACTCCTGCTGCTGTCGAGGTCAGGTAGCTGAAACTGACCAAAGAACAGCCTAGAGAGTCAGTGCAGTTTCCTTGTTCATACTGGCTCTGTGGATAAGTTTTGTTGAAACCTGTGACTGTGGGATGGTGCTGTCACAGTGTTAGTTTTCCTCTATCTTAATTCAACAATCCTGGTCCGATAATAAAATATTTTCATAATATTTTTTTTTCCTTCACATTAAGCTCTGTGTTGTACTGGCTTCTTGCTATCAGTATTTTTCTGGGCACTGACTTCTGATCTTGGAGGGGAACAAGTGCAAAACCTGTCCATGGACAAAGGCACAGCCCAAATAACTGCATGGTAAGTACAACCAATCCCAGCAGAAAAGGGATGCAGCCACTTGTTTTGTTTTTCTTGTTTTGTGACACAGGTCATCTTAAATTCTGTTTAGCAGCCCCAAGATCTGCTCTGTATTAAGAATGTTTCACGTGGGATTTTCCAGTTGGTGAGACTCAGGGGTAGATGTGGGAAATGCACAGCTATTATGGCAGGATTTCACCAGCCATTCACCTGGCAGCCCTTTCTTATGGGTAGGAGTCACCGAGAGCAGTGTGGGCTGGGAGCCAGTCATGTGGGGAGTATTGCAAGAGCTGGAAAGCCACTGAAGAAGCCACCAAGTAGCCTATAATGCTGCGTGCTCTAGAGCTGAAGCTAAGTAAATCATCATCTGTTTGTGTTCCTTGTAAACTGCAGCGTATTTCACTCTGCACACCATCATGTTTTCTGCAGCTGGTACTTTGCCTTTGGGTGCTCCCTGTCCTTTATTCCTTGGAGAATTGATGCAGTATGCCCAAGTGCCCAGGCAGCAAGCACATGAGATCAGCAGCAGGGACTGCATCTTCACATTTTCATGTCAAATCTTGTGCTCTTCACAAGGATATACAACCCAAGGGACAAAGATGTCCCCTTCCTGTTTTTACAGCCACAGTCATAGGGGCAGCCTCATGACATGTTCACATGCAGTCCTGATCCACTGACAGTTGCCCTCTTGGCAACAGAGTGCCACTTCTGTAGAGCTTAGTAAATCACTACTCTTAGTGTAGCCTCTTGGACTAGCAAAGAATATATTTTTACAGCAAGGACCAGACTCTGGGCAAATTTCTTACATTCTGTTGCTAAAAGATACAGTATTTATGTAAAAGGAACCTTAATTTTCTGCTCTCTCATTGTAGTAAGGAACAGAGGTATATGAAGAAAACTCTCCTTCATCTATTCAAGCAGAAGACAGAGTCAGTTGTAGAGATTCATGGTAAAAGGTACTGATTGTGCACCTGAGGTCCTTGGGTCTGCTACACGTGCTGCACACACAGTCCAGGCCCTGTGCTGGCAAACCCTTGTAGTCGTGCATTTCTACACTTCTGGCTCCACCAAGCCAGCCAAGCTGGAAAGGGCCTTCAGGGGCTGCCTGCACCACAGCTGCAAATGTTACCTAAACCACCCCAAAGTTCTGCTTTTTCCTCTGCAGGGACCTGCCCATGGAATTGCCAAGTTAACTGAACCAGAGAAAAGTCTGAGTGCATGCCCTGCTGAAAGAGCAAGGGGAAGTCAGGAGAAAGCAATCCGTAGTGACCCCATTTGCTATTTTACTAACTGATACATGCTCAGCTTCAATTTTACACTCCCCGATCTCCCTCTGCAGCCTGTGTGTTCCAGGCTGTGCTAACCAGCACATTCATTTTATAGTGGCAATTGCTGAGCCACTTGTGCTTCGTAGCAGAACACTGATATTTAATTCCTTTAATTTAGAAATGTGCTGTATAAACTGTTAACTGATTGTATATGTGGCTATTAATTGTCTTTAATATGTCAGTGAACATATAACCTCAATACAATCACTGCCCTTGGTCATGGCAACTGCCTGTGGGGAAAGGCACCTGCTTCCTACTCCCAAAATTGGATGCTGTATATAATAATGTTGTTGAAGTGGTAACACTTTATTATTAGTGCCTCTCTTTGCTCACTCTATACTTTATAAAGTGGTCATGACTTATAGACAGAAAAGTAATTGATTTGGCTTGGTTTATCTACAGGGGCCCAGGCAATATTTTATCATTTCACTTTGAAAGCTCAAGTTTGTTTTTGAACTCAAGTCATTTATGTAAGTCATTTCCAAGTAAAATCTCTGCTAGTTCTAATGCTTTTTCCAACTCTGACTGCTACCCTAATTTCACTGAAGTTTTACAATTTAAATATGCGGGTGTTTTTTTTAACAATTCTAACTTTCATATTTGAGGAATATGATTTCTGGTACCTTGCTGTACAGTTGTAGGGGGTGTATTTCCCCCTACACTTCACCCCACCACTACCACCCCAGTTCTTTCCCAGTGGTTTATTAATGATCTGGGAAATGTGCTTCTCTATTTCAGAAATGATTTTCAAAATTTGGCTGCAAACCAGAAGCAGAACCATACTGCACCAGTGCAATAAATACTAAGGAAGGTTGAACATTTCACAAAAGGAAAACTACCAGAAAGAGTTTGAGGTTTTGACTTCATCCAGAAGCCTCTGGTTTACTTTACTACTAAAATTTCCAGCAAAACAGACTTAATTTTTGAAGTGCTATTTTGACAGAGCTATGCATTCTGCCAAGACATGGCTGCTGGATGAGCTAAGACCTACAAGACAGTCTCTGCAGTAACAGATGCAGGACTGAAGGCTGGAAGTGACATGAAGCATAGAAGGTCCGACCAAAATTACACAGGGCAGCAACAGGAATGAACTTTGGAAGTCCTAAGTCTGAGCAATAGAGGGACAAGCTGGAGCCCTTCAGGAATGACCTGTGAAGAGGAGATCCTCTGGAACCACCACTGGTCTTGGTACCAGTTTGGACAGATGCCACTGTAAAATAGCTACAGTTTGTCTTTAAAATATATGCAAAGACTTCATAAGGTGAGCTTCATGAAGAGCCCATATTGGTTGGACAAACAATATACCACCTGTCCCAACACACCTCACTTGTTGATGTTCATATACCACAAGACCAAGTGCTAGAAGAATATGTGGATTTGTATTTTGAGGATCTTACCACATCTGCCTCATTTCTGGTGACACAGAAGAGGCAGTAGTCTGTGAGAAGCTGGTAGTGGCAGATTTGTTTTGATGTTTTATCTCTAGAACAAGATGGTCCTTATCAAACACAACCAAGTATGGAAATGGAGCTTCTGGAAGCACATGCACATGCAGCCTCCCCACTCTGTCACGGGAGGGATCTCTTACAGGTTGGTTCTTTCTGAAGCTCTCCCCTTTTTTAGCCAAACTCTTCCAGAAGAGTTAGAAAACCTTTAAAGCACCATTTTCCGAAGAAGGGACTGAGCCGTGTGTGGGAAAGCAGCCAGAGCCCAGGAAAGGCTGGTAGAGGGGGTATGCTAACAAGGAAACTGTCCTGGTAGATGGGATAATGATTGAGCCTTCTTAGGAGGGAAGAGACGAGGAAAAACCATTGGAAAAGTGCCAGAACAGAGTGATTAAAAGCACTTTCATGTTATATTACGAAGTGGCTGAAGGCTGCCAGCCTTGCTTGAATTTAATGGGAGCTTGTCCTTGTCCCGTGTTCATGCTGCATCACATGGGTCACGGCCGTCGGATCGTGCGGGAGCAGGTGCCAGGCTGGGCGGGTGAGGCTGCTGCAGCACACCCAGCGCAGGTGAGGCAGGGAGGCGGGCAGGGCTGCTGCGCCTTCCCAGCGCTGCTCACTCCGGGCTGCCCGACTGCCGTCAGAGCATCCTCCCCGTCGAGGCTCACCCTCTCCGCTGGCCGAACCCGAGCCGAACGCAGGTTGTTATGCTGCCGCGGGCACTTCACCGGGTGCCCCCCAGCCGGCCAAGCGTTTACGAGCGCGGGTGCAGGGCTGGGACGGGAACACGCAGCCGCCCGCCCCTTGGGCGCACCGAGCGCCTCTCGCCGCAGCGCGGGGTCCGTGTTGGAGGGCTGAGCGGCCGATCGCTCGGGCTGTGCGCTGCCGGCCGCCTTGTGCCCTCATGCCTCCCCAAGGGCCCTGGAAGCAACTTCTGCGCCGGCGTCAAACCCCGCGGGCCGCCTCAGCCCGGTGCCAAACCCCGCGGGCCGCCTCAGCCCGGCGTCAAACCCCGCGGGCCGCCTCAGCCCGGCGTCAAACCCCGCGGGCCGCCTCAGCCCGGTGCCAAACCCCGCGGGCCGCCTCAGCCCGGCGTCAAACCCCGCGGGCCGCCTCAGCCCGGCGTCAACCCCCGCGGGCCGCCTCAGCCCGGCGTCAACCCCCGCGGGCCGCCTCAGCCCGGCCTCGACTCCCTCTCCCCTTCTCCCGCTTCCCTCCTTCCCTCCCGGGCGCCGCCGCCATGCGGCCCCGCGGCCGGCAGGGGGCGCCCCGCCGCCGCCCGCGGGCCCGGGCTGCCCTCACTGTGCGCGGCGGGGCCCGGCGGGCCCGGAGCGCCGGGATCGCCTCACGGCCCCGGGCGAGCCCGGTGTCACCAGCCCGGCCATGGCCACACGGCCCCGCGCGAGCCCGGTGTCACCAGCCCGGCCATGGCCACACGGCTCTGGGCGAGCTTGGTGTCACCGGGTGACAGCTCTGCCCTGCGGAGGGACTCGCGGCAGCGGCTCGAACAGGGGCTGGCGGCTGCCACTGCCCTCCCAGCGGGCCCTTCTCCCGCAGCAGGTCATGGCTGCGTGCCCTGGGCTCCGTGCCTGGCTCGACCCCAGGCCGGCGGGGTGGCAGAGCCGTGCCACAGCCCGACCTTGGCCGCCCTGTGACCCTGGCACTGCGCTACGAAAGGGCTGCACCAGCCCCTCACCAAAAGCCTTTAGCATCCGCATTTGCCCCTCTGACATTCCACTGGGGTGTCAGACCTACCCTGACCCAACCTTCTCCCCAAGCAGGCGTATCCCAGCCTGGGGAAGAGAGCTGTGGTTGGCGTGAACCACATTCCTCCATCCAGAAGCACGTGAAAAAGGCAAAACTGTATTTTGGCCGTGAGAACTGTGGTGGCCCTTTGGGGACCATGGCACAGGGCACCAAGGAGAGGGAAAAGGACTGAATCCAGACTGTCGCCGGCAGTTCAGTGGGGGAATTTTGGGGACTAGCATTTTCCCTGACAGCTGATTATCTGGTAGCTGGTCTAAGCAAGCCGGTGCTGAGGTCCTGTTTCATGTGACAGCTCCGGCAGTGACTTCCCGGCACACCCAGGGTTTTGTGGCATTCCTTGCTCTGAAGTAATTGTGGAGAGCATAGCTGCTCTTTCCTTCACCCTTAGGACCCAGTTGTTTGGGCCAGCCAGGCTGTGGCTGTGCACAGGGGCACATCGCAAATGCCAGGCGCTAGGGAATTTGTGATGGCTATATGTCAGTAAGGAAGATGCACATCGCTCCTCCTCCAGCTCCACCAACCACAAACTAATGGTTCTAGTGGTTCTTCCCTACTCCAGCAAAATAGTTGGCACACTGACTAGAGAAGCAGCAGCTTGCAGCTGGCACAGATCAGCCGTGACTCGCTGGCCTCAGTGGCTTCCCTTTGAACTTCCTCACTCGTTGCCTCTTCCCCCCCCCGTTTTCTCACAGAGCCGCACAAAGAGAGCTGGCAGGGCTGCCCACCACCCCAGCGGGCACCACTCACCTTGCCAAGCAGGGCCCCCTCCGTGCCCCCTTCCTGCCACCCCCCACCTGCTTCGCCCCCATCACCATTGTATTCACTTGCCTTTGAAATTGGCAGGAGACATCAGCTATGCTCAGATGATGAAAAGAGAGGGAGAAGCACCTGCTCATGTTTGGGGCTTGGGTTTAGAGCTGTGCTTATGCTGAATACATACAGCCTTATTTGGGTGCTCAGATGCAGAGGAGTAGGAGGGGGGCTTTTATTCAGCTGCTGAAATATTCAGCCAGATTACAGTGCAGCGGTTTGCAGAGAGACCACCTCTCCCATCCTCACACCACCACTGTCCCAAAAAAAAATCCTATTATTTTTAAGCACTTTATGTGCTGAATGCTCAAGTGTTTTTTACTTTACAATGGGAACACTGTGAGGATAGGCTAAATGGACTAACCAACAGCAGACTTCTTGCCCCACTGCACAGTGGCAGCATGCTAGTTACCTGCATACATCATGCCTCTTGAAAGCATTTTGGGACCACAAAATTTCAAACCTGTAAGACACATTTGGATACCTAGGAGGAGGAGTCAGGCAGTCTCTAACATCAAGTGGGAAGGGAAGGAAAGGACATTTTTCCAAGGCATGGGAACTAATGGAGTGAGGGTGAATTACTAGTGACAGGTGGTTGTTGGCAGTTTCCTTGCTCACTTCCAAAGCATAGATCCAAATGAGTGACCAAAACAAGCTTGGACTTTCCTCCCTCTCACTTCTATGACTTTTTTATAGGGAGGAAGACGTGTCCAGCACATTTGGCCTGAAGCAAGGTAGTGGTTATGAGCCCTGCACACCCTAAGCCAGGCAGCAGCCCAGGGCTGCCCATATGCAGAGAGCTGGTAACAACACAAGGTGCAGTCTGGTGTCACATAGGCGTAGCGTTGGGTATGATGGCAGTACTGGCACATTCACCTGGCATTGCACCTGAGCTAATAAGCCTTGGGTTTGTTAGCTTGGGCACAGCACTGCACTGACATCAGGGGACCTGCACTGGTTCCCAGCCCACCAACTGGGATGCCTCTGGGCTGTTTTTCCTGATTCTGGTACTGGGTAAGCACAGACAATTTGAGGGCCAAGAAAGCTACATCATTCAAAGTCCCCCTTTCTTACTTTTTGTAATACTTACTAAGCTGAAGCCCCATAGTTCCTCAGCTTTTGCTCCTGCCTCCATCTCAAGAGGAGATGGACAGGAGTAGGCAAGCAAAAGGAGGGCATGGGAACGGCCATAAATGGCTTTGTCACTGTGCCCACTGCAGTGCCCTGCCTGCCCACTCTTCCTTTTATCCATTTTCAGCCATCGGACTTGCTGAGCATCTTGCACCTGAATCCATCTCATGGCTCCACACAGCAGCTAAGGGAAGGTCTGGGAAATCAATCACCTCTGCTCAGATCTGTAGTCAGCAGAACTAATTCTGTTGGATTTAGCTGCTGGATTCCAGGATTGGAGTCACCTCATCCAAAAGGCAGCAGGCATATCATCAGGTGAATTGTATCCAAAAGGTTTTTCCCTTACACCACTAACTGTAAAGGAGCCCATGGCTCCACTAGAGAGTGAGGAGAGAGGAATCCCACCATTGGAATCCACAGGTGTTTAAGTTTTCTCAGTAACCCAGGGCTCTGCACTGGATGTCTGCCCTAAGCACTTGCCATTGCAGCATGGCTCCTCAGATTCCTGCCTAGAGCTGTGCAGGGTGTCCTCCTGCCCTCCCTGAGGGACCCCAAGGCACAGGGGTCTCAACTTATGTCCTCTGCACAAATAACATCAGACCTGGCTGTAATTAGGCTGGTAGAGGCAGCACTATCTTGCAGCTAAGGAGAGATTTTGGGGTGATATCTGAACTGACAGGCTACAGGGTTGTTACCTTCCAGGTCATCTTCCTGACCATCTGATGTCAGTCTGCTGGCACAGGGGAAGAGTGGAGAGAACCAGGCTCATGCAGGGGAGGTTGGGTGGGTGACTCCCGTGTCACTTACCAGGCACTCCAGTGCTGGGTATTAAGGGGCTGTGGGCCACATCCTGTCAGTCACTCCATGGAGCTGACCCTGCCTGCCCAGTATCAGGCAGCTGGGTACAGGGAATGCTGCATGGATTGAGTCTGACTTAGTAAATATTAGTTTCTATGTGTGATCTAGTGAAATGAAAGCAGTTTCCAGCTAAGGAGCCCTTTTTCTAAAAGCTGGGGTGGTGAAGTTAGGAACACTCACTTTGCCCCAGCAGACACGATGCCTCAGTCATTAAGTGGGAAAAAAAGCCCCAAGAAATTCGAGCAGTGCAATGATAAAAGGCCACGAACAGCTGCTGAAAGTGTTCATGAACCAGGAGTAACTCTACATAAAGAACTAAAACATAAATAAAACCCGGTTTGATTAAATGGTTGGATTCAGGAAAGCAGGTCACCTCCTGAAAGCAGCTTATGTAGGTGTGAGATGATTCAGGCTATTTCTGAAGAGGGAAAATATGCAACAGCTTCCTGGCTAAAGCACAGGCCACCCCACTCCCAAGTAAGGCCACAGACTTTCAGTGACCCTTGTCATCACTCCCTCAGGCCCTGTGCTCTCTGGGAATACTAATGCTCCTCTGCCTGGTCTCTGCTTCCAAAGCTAAAATACACACACACACACATGCACACACGCATGCAAACAGTTCCCAAATTGCTAAGATTTGTTCACCTACACAAAAGCAATTTCAAAGGTGAAAATCAAAGGTGGTGAACCTTTCCACTCCTGGTCAGATCATGCACAGAACTTCATTCCTTAGGTAGCACAGTGGCCAAAGCCCCTATTGAAACTACAAGCACTTAGCATCTGAAAATCAGGACACATTCATTTTTTTGTCTAACATTAAATAATTGCTTGGAAATAATGATTGATGATCTCCCCTGAGGACCTACGGGCATCGTGCAAGTCACTGTAGGAGATGGAAACCTTCAAGCCCCTATGACTGCATAGGTCAGCAGGCGACTGCTGCTGATGCTGCCCATGTGACCAGATGAGCTAGAGAAAGAAAAGCTATTTGCTAACTCATGTTTTGTCACTATGACTTGTGAGAGGTGGGATCTTGTGGCCTGGGTGATTTCTTTGCTAAATAGCTGGCAGAGAGCCTGGATACACATCCTGGCTCATATCGGCTTTTGCTGTAAGTTGGCCCAAGCAGTCAAAAGCAAATGAGGGAGGATGTAGCAATAATATGGGGGAAGCTGGAGAGGTTGGAAATATGTGCAGGAAATAATTGAATTAGACTGTGCCTGGGAAAACCAAAGTTGATATATTTGGGAAAATAGTCTGAAACACTGCTGCCCAATAGGACAGAGAAATCTGGAAAGCAGGAACATCAATTAGCAGACACTGCTGCACTATGATCCAGGACAGGTCCTCGTGATTTGGGGCTGCCCACTGAGCAGAGTGCAGAGTGGGGTGTGCTGGGGCTGCAGCAGGGCTGCTGCCATCATTACTGTACACCCCAGGCTCGGGGTGATGCAGACAGGCTGAAGGCTCTCAGAGAGCACCACATCAGATGAAAGGTGGGAGGGAACAGCTGGATGAGGAAAGCCTGAAAGAATTCGGCATAAACAACTTTTCCAAATAGTGACTAAAGGAGGAGGATATGATAACCCTCTGCAAGTATTTGAATGCTATAAACAACAAGTGTGGTTCATGTGGGATAAGATTAGATGTAATCGGATAAATGTATGGACAGGGAAAAATGTGTTTTATGCAAGGACAGAAGTACAAAGTAATAGAAGGTGGTTTCCCAAAGGAGGAGTAGAAGTCTGATTGGTGTATACAAAACTGCTCCAGGTAGAAAAAGAAAGCAAGGCCATGTGCTGTTGAGACAGTTCAGCAAAGGAGAAGTGGATAAGATAGCCTTTACCTTCAGGTCTTTTGCTGTGAGGCTTGTTGCTCTGTAGAAAAGCAAAACTTACATTCATCACGTTGCTTAAAATCCCTACCAGTACCAAGCTGAGTACAAAAATAGGTAACAAGACTCTTTTTCCGCAGTGGTGAAGAACATTGCTCATCATAGTCTGGAACTTTCCTTGCTTGTACAACGAAGGAGGTGTGACATCCTGCTTTGTGTGGGTTTTGTGGAGGATGGCCCAGAGGACATAAAACGGGACAGTTAACTGCAGTCAGCTATCACCTATGTCACTGGCAGCATGCTGGCAGTGCTGAGGTGACTTCATCCCACACTGCATTCTTCATGGAAATTAACATACAACTTACAACAGGAGTGCTTGTTGGTCAGGTACCTGCTGACCAAGCTGTAATTAATTCCTGGGAATACAATGAAAATCAAACCAGGCAAGGGTCACGCCTCTTCTACAGCTAATTTTTCTTCACAGTAGAAGTGAGGCACAAATTTTCACCTCATGTTTATTCAGACCCTTTGGAGGCTCTCTCTTGTACAGGCATTTTAAAGGAAAAAAATCAGGGCTTGGATGCAATCCTATCACCTGCCAATTGCTCTCTCTATTCCAGTTGGTAGAAAGCTAGGCAGAAAAGGGCCTTTTTTTCCCACTCTGTCTCTCTCTTCCTCTCCCATTCCTCTAAATCTGTATACTCTATAGAGGCCAGGGTATTCAGTGCTGTTCAGACCCTGTATTTTGGCTCATTAAAATGTCAGGCTTGCCACGGCACACCCAGGATGCTCATTCCTATTGACATCAATGGACAATGAAATCAGTGGGAGTTAGGGAAGTAGAAAAAAGCCCACAACTTTCTTTATGATGAGATTAGTGATCAAAGTAGCTTTAAATTATGTTAAACTTCTCCAGTGTCATTCAGCAGAGTTGTCAGACTGTCCAGCCTAACACAAGCACACAACATTTCAGTAAGTTTTCTTGTGTGACTTGGAAAGAAAATATGTCTGACGCTCACCTGTGCTCTGCTGATGAGCTGTGCCAAGGCTTTTGTGTTGCTGGAGATCAGTAAAACATGAGGAAAATGGAATTTGCTGCTGTGGTTCCAGGTTTTATAATGTATCACACAAACCATTTAATAAATACACAGTAAAGTGGAAAATAAATCATTCTGAGAGAAGCCTGAGGTACTCTGAAAGCCAAGCTCAAGAAAGCTGCCACTCAGCTTCTCTGGGACAAAACCCTTCCTTCCCTTATTTTCAGACTGCACAATGGAGTAACAGCTACTACAAACTCAGTTGTCTTTTACCTGGTTTCTTCCAAACCTTATCTGAGGTACTTCTTATATGTAAGACTGCTCACAGAAATAATGCACAGCCTGAAATAAGATTTGATTAGAGCTAAATTACAGTTTGGACAATTGTACTCTTGTAGTCTGTCACCTTCCTCACATTTAAAAGGATTTTTGCACTTTCACATTTGGAACAATACATGCCTTACCCATAGATGAGAATTTTATAGCCCCCAAATATGTCTAATAGTGTTTCTAGTTTAATTCTGGAAATTCTTTTGATGAAGATTGTCTCTCTTCTAATAAACCAATATAATAGAAGCTCATGAAATACAATCAAAAGGTTTCTCATGTCATAAATCATTATAATATTTTATTATGTGGGAAAGAGCTGCTCAGCATTTCCGTGTATCCTAAACATGAACTACTTTTCCAGGATACTACCGAGGAGCTGTGTTTTTCCAGAAGAAAAGCAAAGTGGTAATGTTTCTACTTCATTTCTCATTTTCTGCTGCACCAGACATATCTGAGATTGGGGCTGATGTGGGCAGCGGTGCTGCTCCAGTACAGGCATGGACACAGAGTCCTTAGAGAGCTCTCAAATAAGTGCTAAAAGGGGGCAGTGCATGTGTGACACATGACATTTAATTAGCATGTTAAATACTCACATACGCATTTCAAAGCAGTGCCAGCTAAGCAGCAAAGCAGCCTAACACACAGTTTAAAGGAAACAATCATATTTGCAAACTTTTTCTTTTCTCCTTTGTTGTTTTTTGGATAGTAAAGGGAAATCTGGTTTTTTGGAAGCAGAAGATACATTGGAGTCCTTTATTAAATCAGCTGGCTGAACTGCAGCTGCTGAAGGCTATGGTAAGAACTTGCCAGCTTCTTTTGAAAAGCACTGTCTTGTTCTGGGCATGGTTTACGCTATACAAGTTTATTGCAGATGCTGAACTCTACCCGTAGGGTAGGGGCACACACTTCAGCATACATCATAGCAGATTTCTGGGACACTGAAAGGCTGCCAGAACAAGTTACCTTCCTCCACCTGGACCCAAGTGAAACGGAGATTTCTCTCTTTGATTCGTCAGCATCTCAGCCAAATGATCTTGGAAACTCAACCTGCCAAATTCACGCAGCTTGAGAAGGTTCACATTAAATCTATGGGACCTGACTGTGCTTTCCAGAGCTTCTTCTGGCATTTTTCCTGTAACAATCCCTTCCAGTTCCATTGGTCCAAAATCCTGACAAAATAAATTCTAAGAAAAGTGCCTCTCTAGTTAGAAAAGTTCCAGCCCTTTAACTGTCACCTGGTGTGAAGCTGGCCCAGCACACACCCACTCATTTCTCTCTTTAGGGTCACCTTCACTTGCAGGCCAAGCAGCAGTGTCCTGTGCAGGCAGCAGAGGGCAAGCAGGTATCTACCTCGCCCAGCTAGACGCAGGCATGGTGCCACTGCAGCTTCTGCTGCCCTGCAAACATTTGTACCTGGAACATAAAGGACTCACCCTTTAAAAAAAAAAACACAAGGAAACCAAAAAAATCCAAACAAACTCATCACCCCACCGAGCCTAGTTTTAGAGACATCAGGAGTTGTTTTTAAATGTAACCATGGGTGTAGGAATTGTAAAGGCCTTCTCCCCCAGCTCTCTGTCAGAGCATCACTGACTGGGGGAGCAACAGTGCAGCCTTGTGGGTAGGTGCTCCAGAGGCCCAGGGGAAGGGAATTAATGCTCCTTTGGACGTTATGTTCCACCATGATCCCTTTCCCAGTATCGTGGAGTGGCAGCCAAAAACATATCTGCTGCCACTGGAGAAGAGGGACCTGGAGTAACTGCCCAAGGGGAAACAATTTTGAACAGTAAGAGGGGAGGTTTAGACTGGACATCAGGACGAAAACTTTTATGATGAGGGTGGAACAGGTTTTCCAGAGAAGTTGTAGATGCCCTGTCCCTGGGAGAGCACAAGATCAGGTTGGATGAGGCTCTGAGCAACCTGATCTAGTGAAAAATGTCGCTGCCCATGGCAGGAGGTTTGGACTAGTTGATCTCCAAAGGTCCTTCCAAACCAAACTGTGCTGTGATTCTTAGAGCCACTGCAGCAGAGTGCCAGTGAGAGGGGAGCTGAGGGTGCTGGGCACATTGCAGGATTGGGCCAGGCATAGAGACAGGACCCTGCAAGACAGTCTTGATCAGTCATGTTTTGGTCATTGAGTGCTGGCCATTTGGACGCAGTGCACTCTAAAAACGTATTAGATGTCAAGGTCCTGACGGCTGGAAGCTGATGAAAATGAGAAGACACCTGGGGAAATCTGAGAGCACCGAGAAAACAGGAGGCTGGAGACAAAACTGCAATTTTTAAATTCCTTTCTTCTCTAGAGTTTCACAGTCTGCTGGGTTTGGCCTAAGTTGACATGAAAGATCTGCTGTGTTTCCTGTTACACATGAAAAATGACATACACACCAGTAACATCAATATTATTATAATTTTTTTAATCGGACTTCACACGTAATTTTTACTAAAAATATGTATTTTGAGATTTATAGTTCATCTTAGCCTGGTTTTTCTCATTGAGCGTGACCAGAGTTTTGGGAAGAATGATGAGATACTGCACCTCCAGGCAATGCCCATCACTGCCCAAAGTTAAGTCAGCAGGGCCACCTGCATCTTTAATAATGTTGAGCAGCTTCAAAACACTGACATCTGTTTGTGAAGTTTGAAGTTTAAGTGATTTCTCAGATATGCAAGTGAACACTCTCTACCTGGAACCTTGCTTGGAAAATATTTGACACTTCTATAGCAGGCATTTGCTCACTTAGGAAAAAATTATCCAGAGAAAATAAGGGCTTTGCTGCTTGCCCAATTCTTACACACACCACAAGTGAGCTCCCCTATCCTCTCTTTTTCTTTACTTTGTCATGTTTCTATGAGAGAGAGATACACCACCACCATCAGTCTGCTTGTAGGCTTTTCCTTCCTGCAGGAAAAACTGGCTCATACACTGGCATATTTTGTTTTATTTTTGTTTGACAACTCACTAGCAAAACAGTAGAACTGGGGGATTTTTGGTTATTTAACTAAGAATACTTTTAATTGCTCAATAATGTAATGAATCTTGAAACGGGATTTGAATTTTTGCTCAAATACCAAAATCCCTGGCAGAAGTTCAATATTTCTCACATTTTAAGCAGGCCTTTATACAGTGTTTTTACAATATTTTAAAGGGTCTCATCTTTTTTTTTAATAGCTTTGTGGGGATTGGACTGTACATGAAGACTTGGATAAAATCCAATCCAGATCAGCTGCTATTACAGAAACAAATTAAACAGGGTTGGGTTTTTTTGTTCTCTTTACTCAAAGCAAGAAACAGGGCTGGAGCTGCATTGGCTGCCAGTGAGTCAGAGGTTAACCCCGACGTGTCAAATGTGCAAATGTTCATCCTTTCCCCTGAGGCCAAGAACGGCGTGCATGTTGCAGTCATGCAGACTCATCCATGCATGAAGAGAGCATGATTACTGTGCATGGCTATATAAGAAAAAAACAAACCTGCCCCATACACCAGAGCAGGGTGTTTGGTGCTGAGCTGGTTATAAAGCCAGGCTGGAATCAGCACCCTGCTCTCTCAGCAGCTCCAGCATTCAGCAGCTTGTCAAATCAGACCCTTATGTTTAACTAAATCACAGCAGCAGCACCAGCACCAGCAGTGCAGGTCTGGGGGGAGCTCCTGTCCCTGCTGTCCCCACCATGGCTTTCCCAGCTCCAGCCCTGCCTCAGCCCCATGCATCAGCACTGGGGAGCAGAGCCTGATACACAGCATGATTCAAACGCATATTTCTTCCTTATAAAAACATAGAACAAGATATTTGGCTTCTCTTACCAGAAGCTTGGGGTATAATTAATCCACCCTTTCTTGCATTTTTAATTATGTCTGCACTTAAGGATCCAAGTCTTTCAAAACCCCAATAGTTTTAAGATGAAGGGAAAATATTACAGCCATTTTCACAGGGAGAGAGGCTGTGGCATAGAGCATCTGAGTAAGTAGGCCAAACTTCAGAGAAAACCTGGAACATGACTGAGAACAGAACCCAGATGTACCCAGGCTCATGCTTCATTTTAATACAGCACTAGGATCCCTTTCACTCATGATGCCAGTACAATGGCATTTCCTCTCCTGGAATGGTGTGTTCAACTTTGGCCAGCACCTCTCTCTCTGAGAAGTCAGATAGAGAGAAGGAGAAAAACACCAGAGAAGTACAACTAAGACAAGTTCCCTTGTGCAGAGGATCTCCGTACAAGGCAAGGAAGAAGGACAGGAGCCTGTAGAGCATGTGAGGTGCTCTGTGCCAGGTGGAGCAGCGGGCAGACCAGCAGGCTGGCAGCACGGCCAGCCACAGAATAGGAGGGCTTGGTGATGGAATTTGGGGTCAGCTTGGGTCTGCTTCTACATTCTCTCTGTTCTGCAGTAAGCCATTTAACACTTAAGGGCTTGTCTACCAGGCTGGGGGGAACTTTGGAAGGGTGTTTTAAAATGCAAGTTTAACTTGTGCCAGCTGCCTTGAGCTAACTCCCCAGGTCAGTCCAAATGCAAGGCAGAGCACTTGTGAGTGGCTATTCCACAGGTGCTCTTAGACCTCCTGCTTACAGGTAGTTCGTGACAGTATCATGGGTATATAGAATCATAAAATTGTTTGGGTTGAAAGGGACCTTAAAAATCATCTAGTTCCAAATCCCCTGTCATGGACAGGGATGCCACTCACTAGATCAGGTTGCTCAGAGCATCATCCAACCTGGCCTGGAACACTTTCAGGGACTGAGAGATGGGGCATCTACAACCTCTTTGGGAACCTGTTCCAGTGCTTCACCACCCTCTGAGCAAAGAATTTCTTCCTTACATCTAATCTAAACAGGCCCTCTTTCAGTTTAAAACTGAATTTTGTTTTTGAATTTCACAATTTTGTTGTGAATTTTGTCCCTTGTCCTGGCACTATCAGCCCACATAAAAAGTCCCTCTCCCTCCTTTTTAGAAACCCTCTTTAGGTACTAGAAGTTGGTATAAGGTCTTCCTGAAGCTTTCCCTTCTTCAGGCTGAAAAGTTCCAATTTTCTCAGCCTCCTCTTTTTAGGAGAGATGCTTTGTCATGGTTTAAGACCAGATGGAAATTAGGCACCACTCAGCCACTCATTCATCCCCTCCCTTCTCTCTGCATCCTCCCCCAGTGGAACAAGAAGGACTGAAGTAAAACTGGCATGTTGAGATAAGAACAGTTCAAGAATTGAAAATTAAATAAAATACAATAATAATGGTAAATAATGCTAATAAAAAGAAAAGAAGTGATGCACTGTGCAACTGCTCACTGCTCGCTGACCAGTGCCAGACCTCCTTCTTGAACCCAGATCAACCCCACTTCCAGGTAACTCCCAGCAGTTTATATACTGGGCATGACGTTCTGTGGTGTGGAATAGCCCTTCAGTCAGTTCGGGTCACCTGTCCCAGCTATGCTCCTTCCCAGTTTCTTTTGCATACCTCCTCACTGGCAGAGCATGAGACAAAGAGGAAAGAAAACATCCTTGACTTAGGATAAACAAGACTTAGCAAATACCAAAACATCAGTGTGTGATCAACACCATTCTCATTCTGAATCCAGAACACAGCACTGTAACAGCTACTGAGGAGAAATTAATTGTACCCGACCTGTAACCAGGACACTGCTCCAGCCCTCTNCTGCCTTGAGCTAACTCCCCAGGTCAGTCCAAATGCAAGGCAGAGCACTTGTGAGTGGCTATTCCACAGGTGCTCTTAGACCTCCTGCTTACAGGTAGTTCGTGACAGTATCATGGGTATATAGAATCATAAAATTGTTTGGGTTGAAAGGGACCTTAAAAATCATCTAGTTCCAAATCCCCTGTCATGGACAGGGATGCCACTCACTAGATCAGGTTGCTCAGAGCATCATCCAACCTGGCCTGGAACACTTTCAGGGACTGAGAGATGGGGCATCTACAACCTCTTTGGGAACCTGTTCCAGTGCTTCACCACCCTCTGAGCAAAGAATTTCTTCCTTACATCTAATCTAAACAGGCCCTCTTTCAGTTTAAAACTGAATTTTGTTTTTGAATTTCACAATTTTGTTGTGAATTTTGTCCCTTGTCCTGGCACTATCAGCCCACATAAAAAGTCCCTCTCCCTCCTTTTTAGAAACCCTCTTTAGGTACTAGAAGTTGGTATAAGGTCTTCCTGAAGCTTTCCCTTCTTCAGGCTGAAAAGTTCCAATTTTCTCAGCCTCCTCTTTTTAGGAGAGATGCTTTGTCATGGTTTAAGACCAGATGGAAATTAGGCACCACTCAGCCACTCATTCATCCCCTCCCTTCTCTCTGCATCCTCCCCCAGTGGAACAAGAAGGACTGAAGTAAAACTGGCATGTTGAGATAAGAACAGTTCAAGAATTGAAAATTAAATAAAATACAATAATAATGGTAAATAATGCTAATAAAAAGAAAAGAAGTGATGCACTGTGCAACTGCTCACTGCTCGCTGACCAGTGCCAGACCTCCTTCTTGAACCCAGATCAACCCCACTTCCAGGTAACTCCCAGCAGTTTATATACTGGGCATGACGTTCTGTGGTGTGGAATAGCCCTTCAGTCAGTTCGGGTCACCTGTCCCAGCTATGCTCCTTCCCAGTTTCTTTTGCATACCTCCTCACTGGCAGAGCATGAGACAAAGAGGAAAGAAAACATCCTTGACTTAGGATAAACAAGACTTAGCAAATACCAAAACATCAGTGTGTGATCAACACCATTCTCATTCTGAATCCAGAACACAGCACTGTAACAGCTACTGAGGAGAAATTAATTGTACCCGACCTGTAACCAGGACACTGCTCCAGCCCTCTGATCATCTTCATGGCCCTCCTCCATGGAGGAGGTCCACGTCTTTCTTGTGTGGAGGACCTGGATCCATCCCCAAACCTGGGTGCAGTACTCCATGTGCTCCAGTATATCCAGGTACACAAGGGCAGAGTAGATGGGGAGAATCACCTCCCTTGACCTGCTGACCACACTTCTTTTAATGCAACTCAGGCTTGGCTTTCTCCCTGCAAGTGCACACTGTTGTCTCATGTCCAGCTTTTCATCCATCTGTGTCACGATGCAGTACTCCTTAGTACTGCATACAATGGTCCTGGCAGACATAAGCCCTTAGGCAAGAAGACCATTGTCGCCCACGCAACCTTCTGAGGAGAAATGTTTTGTATACTTATCAAGATAGTTCTCACACTTTAAGTATCAACAAATGGTTTGTTTTCATATTTTCATGGAGGAGGAGAGAGTTGACTGACCATTGACCTGGCCAGTGGGCCAGAGAGGTGGCAACTCTTACCTCCAATCCATGGATCCCTTTGGAGTTCTATCAAATGTGAAAGATGTAAATAAAGTCTCTCTTTTCCAGCACGATTCAGTGTGTGGGAGCAATTCTTTCCCTTCCACAGAGCAAAGCTCAGCTTTATCAAACCTGAAGACCCTCACATGCACCATGGTGGTAGAAATGCAAAGTATTCTTTTTTCAAGCCTTTGTAATTCTAGAATGATCTGTATTAAGTACCCTGGCCCTTATGGCAATGGATTAATGACACTTACCCATAGAAAGGAATAAAAAACTTCAAAGACTTGAAAATAGATCTCATTCAGTGTGTTAGGGAAAAACCACCTGGGAAGATTTGAAAAAATTTAAGAGAGCTTTATAATTACTTCACAGAGCTCATCTAGTTCATGCTGTCAACCAGTGGCCAAATATTAGAGCTGGGAAGATGCACAGTTTTACTGAGGACACTGTTTTTTTGACTCCAGGCCTGTGTAAGAAGCACTAAAGTGCAAGTACACTGTGCACTGTGCTGTAAGGTAGCTGAGCAGAGCTCACATCCCAGGCTTGGAAACTGACTGTCTCTACAGTGCAGGGAAGGACCTGATGGGCTCTCTCACCCCAGCTGACTGCAGGGCTGCATCCTCTAGGACCAGAGAGCCTGTGCAGGAGCAGGCAGCATACCTGATTTATGAACAGTGGATGCCACACCCTGCTCTTCTTCCTGCCTGCCTTGCAAAGTGTTGTGACCACCGCCTTCAGCCACACATAAGGAATTAAATGAAGCCATGCCTGATGATCTGATGAAAGCCATGGCACGCTCTGTGCAGAGCTTTGAGACAGACCATGGTGTGATGGTGGTATTGTGAAAAGCTGCCTTCATCTGGCAGACACAGGGACAGGTACCAAAGAAGATGTGCCATGGCCTTCAACAAGGCAAAGCTCCCCAGGACCGTACCCAGCATCCCCAGGTGGCTGCAGACACAGGTGCCAAACCAAATGCCATCACACCATCAGCATTTTTGCACACTCAGATATGCCTGGCAGTCCTACTAGGCTCTCAAGCTATTGGATCTTGATGGACAAAAATTAAGCTCTCCACAGAGTTTGGCCCCCAAATGGGTGTCTTTTCAGGGCATTCTTCATTCCTCCCAAACACAGACTGTGAAATGTAATCCATCAGCCCCCAGGTACTTTTTCTAGGCAGCTCTTCGTTGTACCTGTGCCACTGCATGAGGGTGTAATGAACTTGGCAATGGGCACAATCACCAGACAGACAGGATGAGTGCCTTAAGCATAAGGCCATCAGACAGAGATGGCTCAGCCCTCCAGCAGCAGAGTAGCTCAGGATTGTCAGCATTTGTCTCTACTTTTGGAGGTGGAGGAGGCCAGGAGACCACAGAGTTGCATCACAGGCCAGGGCTGCTTCATCTTTTTGATCCCAAACACACAAATTCCAAAGGCACCCTCTCCTCCATCATATCCAGATTCTTTATTGCCTCTGGAGACCCAAGTGATCTTGCCTGGCACCATGTCCTTTGACTTGTATCTTTATCTCCAAGAAGTCCTGCATTCCATCAGGGTATGCACAGTGGTCTTAGCAACTTTTTCTCTCCTTAAAGCCAGAGGCTGTCAGTGAGAAAGCATTTCTTTCCACATCTGATTGTTTTGTACTCACTTTGAAATCTGAGATATACCTATGATTCTGCTCCACTGCTTTGCGCACATATTAATGTGGATGTGGGAATTCCATGCAACCTGAGACAGAGATTTCCTTTGGTAACCACGTCCATGATCTGCCTTAACCCTGTAGCTTAGTGATCTCCTGGCAGCCTGTACCACCCATTATTTTGCATAGATCTTTACCACTTACCTTCTTGTCCTCCCATAAACATTTGTCAGTTGTGTCTAAAAATCTCTTCTGTCATGATGCCAAGGTAAAACCTTCTAAAAACCAGTGTTTGCTGTTTATAATGGTAATTCTCTATAAGTTCCCTCAGACCCAGGCCTGCCTGTGCTGTAAACTGCCTGGGCAAGACAAACACGTGTTCTTTCTTTGGCACAAGGGGATGATGGTCCAGAATAAGTGGTACTCTATGAGACAATAATAAAAGTGATAAATTATCAGACTAATGCAGGGGGAAGTCCTTGCTAGAACACTGGTAAGAAAGATCAAGTCATTCCTCTAAAAAGCAAGTTATTCCAAATATCATCTTCCTTAGCCCAAATCAAGTGACCAGGACTTGCACTGTTTTGACTGACCATGTTTTCTGTCATCAGAATCTGCTTCCCCACTACCTCTTCAGCTTCTGATTCTCTTCACTTTCAGAGCCCACAAACATAATTCAGTTAGAAATAAAATTTAATTTACAACATCAAAAACAGTCACATTTGGAAACAGTCTAATTCCCTGATGCTCAAAAGCACATCACATTATCATTTATCAACCATCACATTTTTAACTATGTCAGACATTTGTCATAAAACCACCATTAAATGGATATCTAATGGCTTCTAATAAATGTCAAAATGAACTTGAAGATGCCTATTCAAAATATATTATTAACCATTAAACACCAATTAAAAGGAAGTTTCACAAATAATATTTTATATTAGATATGTTGTAGAGCCAGGCAAGGAAGTGACAGTGACATTTTGAGGACCTTCTGGAAATGCTCCCTTGTGCCACATATTTCTGCAATGATGGACTGCATATCTCCCTGGAGAGCATCCCATGCATCCTGGACATCTCTGCATGATGAGGCCTTGGGCACTTACGATGTGGATGCTGTAATTCACTGCTTTAAGGTGCAGCATGAACAGTATGTGAGGTAATGACATTATTTCCACTCTCCCTTGTGCCCTTCTGCTCTAGGGGCAGAAAGCTGTCCCAGACCCTACCCAGCATTGCCCTCCAGGGTGCTGGGTAGTGCTGCAGCAGGCAAGGATGTGAGGCAGGAGGGGATAGCTGCCAGTATGGGGAGAGAGAAACAGACACTGGTATTTGCTGGAGTTTGGAGGGAATGGGTAGAGGAAGATCTCCAGAAGGGTGCAGAAGGTTTTGGGGACAATGAGCAGAGAAGGGGATATGAACAGCCTCTAGAAATGTGAGGTGAGTGAGAAAGAGGCTTACTACACTGGAGAGATGGACAACTTGAGGCCACTTAGTATTGAGTTGTGTGTGTGCACTAAACCCTGAAGTGTGCACAGTTTTCTACTGGCTTCAAGGAGAGAGCTCACACCACTGGCACTTTCTGCCATGCCTTCTCTTTCTCTAGTCCACATATTAACAAAACTCACTCCGTGTGGCTGGTGCAATCTGGTATGAGCACGTGCTGGGCTCTCTCAAGAGGGCACTGAAGGTCACCTTTGCCTTCTGGCTCGAGGGTCTCCAGAAGCAGATGTGCACTGAGAGGCACTGATGGTCTGTGTTTTCCCTGTGTGTCCATGCTGCTTCTGTTCTGGAGCTGTGGTTTAAAAGGTGCATCTTACAGGCATATTAAGTACACATGCACATGTAAATAAAATTTATATAAAATACATGATTTGTTACAGGTATGATGCCCTTAGTTTCTCTTGCAACGCAAAGATTAATTTCTATAGAATCATAGAATCATTTAGGTAGAAAAAAACCTCTATGATCACTGAGTCTAACTGTTAATTCAACACTGCCAAGTCCACTACTAAACCATGTTCTTATACCTTGAAAATGACACACAGACAGGTAACATTTAGGAGTAAACATTAACATTAATATAAATGTTAAAATATGAACACTAACAACAGCAATTCTTAACAAGAATTTCTTAGTATTCACATTCCTAAATTGGT
>VYZR01109802.1:0-15148 GCA_013400675.1 Oxylabes madagascariensis | reverse complement strand
AGAGTTGAGTGTTGCATTAAATTTATGGACCACTAGAGACTAGGGTTGAATGTGCTGACTGAACTTATTCTAATAACTTAGATGGGAAAAATCCATACTGCAAATCACCTTACTTAGGTTGGTTTAATAAGAACTATTTAGCCAAGAGAGAAAAAAAATCATGAGTGCTGATTGCTTTCTCTCTCACCCAAGAAATACACACAGCCAGAGCCTGATAATTTTTTCTAGCTGCAAAATACCACAGAGTGGGAAGAGAAGTAGTTTGTTAAATCAGGTAAAGGATTTTTCACAGAAAACAAGCAGGATTTGCAGAGAGCTGTGTTTGTGCATGTGATAAGTGTTTACCATTGGTACAAGATTTGAAGGCACACAGGGAACTAGGACATCCTGGGGTTGTGCTAATGTTGTCTTAGTCATCGTGGTGAACCTTAAGGAGTGCACTGCACCTTGTGTTTCTGAGCCCACATCAGTTGGCCAGACCTCCATGCTCTTGGGCCATTCAGTGTGTCCTAGTTTGGACCACAACCTTAATGTTATTCAATACCACCTCACATCCTTGCCAGGGCCAGGGGAAAGGAACTCTGGCCTCCAAAAAGAAGGTGGTGGCTTCTGGTTATAAAAAAATGGCAGCATTGTCCACTATTGTTGGTTTTCTTATCTCATTGCTGTTTCCAGTCTCCTTATCTCATCGTGTGATCCCTGCCTTTTAGGCTTCCCATCAGAGGGGGCAAGGGGAGTAGCTCTTTTTAGTGAGAGGAGTAAATTGGGGAATACCATTCCTAAACCATGACATTGTGCCTAGTACCTTATTGCAAACACTTGTTTGCAGTCTCTCACCTCATGTACACACTTACACTGTGGATCTTGGTTTGGGGGAGTGGGGAAGGGCATGGTCTGGAGGTGGATCAAGTACACAAAGACAGTGGGTGAATGGGTTCATTGCCAATTTCTATAGGGCAAAAGTCACCTACACCCTAAATTACATTAGGTGAAGAGAGCAGACTCTAATTTCTCAGGGCCAGGCCTTGTCCCCAGAGTCACCAGACTCTGGCCAGTAAGACACGCACATGCTAAGTCTAGTCTGTCCTATGGTGAGGGAATGAGTAGTCAGGAAGAACCCCTGGGAGGACCTGGGGACTGTGGGGACGGAAAGAGGTGAAGGGGCTAAAGCTAGAGCAGATCCTGGGAAGAGTCAGCACAAAAGATGGGCAAAGCTGCTTTAATTAAAAATTCAGATATGCAAAGTCTTGCTGATGAAGCCAGAGTGTCTAAGAGCAGCCTCTGCTGCAGCCAAGATCTGTAGCAGCTTGTTCAGAGGCGATGCCCACAGGGAGGGCAGTCCCTGCTGAAATTGCCAGGGAGGTTTCCAATTAACACTAACTGAGGCAAGTTATTGGGTGGTTTTCTTCATGCACACAATGGGCAACCTCCTGCACTGGGGCACAGCACTGAGAACACACCCCAGGCACTCTGTACAGCAACTTGTTCTAAAACGGGGGAAAAAAAATCCCAAAAGTTTGTCCTAACGAGTCCTACAGGGCACAGATCAACACTGAAATGTAAACATTACATTCAGATGTAAACACTGAAATGGCAACCAGAGCACAGCTGGATTAAACGTGCAAGAGAGAAACCGTGTTTGGGTTAGAAAGAGGAACTTCATGAAAATAAGGAAGTAAGCTTAAAATAACCTTAAAAAAGGAGAGGCCAGTCAAAGAGAATGACTTCTCTGCAAGTGATGCAAGCTATTTAAAAATAAAATCTGGAGTCTCCAAGCACACACTTGGGAACTGGAGAAGGAAGNTTGTGCATGTGATAAGTGTTTACCATTGGTACAAGATTTGAAGGCACACAGGGAACTAGGACATCCTGGGGTTGTGCTAATGTTGTCTTAGTCATCGTGGTGAACCTTAAGGAGTGCACTGCACCTTGTGTTTCTGAGCCCACATCAGTTGGCCAGACCTCCATGCTCTTGGGCCATTCAGTGTGTCCTAGTTTGGACCACAACCTTAATGTTATTCAATACCACCTCACATCCTTGCCAGGGCCAGGGGAAAGGAACTCTGGCCTCCAAAAAGAAGGTGGTGGCTTCTGGTTATAAAAAAATGGCAGCATTGTCCACNCAGGGAGGGCAGTCCCTGCTGAAATTGCCAGGGAGGTTTCCAATTAACACTAACTGAGGCAAGTTATTGGGTGGTTTTCTTCATGCAGACACACCTCCCCTGGGGCACAGCATGAGACCACCCACTCACATTGCATAGACCACCAAAAAAAACATTAAACTTATAGGAACCATTCTCAATCACTACCAACCCATACTAGATTTGAACCATCCACCGAAAGGTGAAACGTTAATGTGTTAATAATTTTTCAAATCATTGCTGTAACATTAGGAAGAAGCTCTGGTAACCTTTTGGGGGCTGCTGACTTACTGCCTAGTGTTCATTTGGCTGATCCTACGGGCTACAATCATGATAGGATAGTGTCCCAAGAGAGCAAATAAAATCCAAGAGGTACATTTTTCTTCTCAGCGCTTGCCTGCTGTAACACTGAACCTTTCATTAAAAATGTGATAAGCCATGCAATATATTTTCCTGTAAATTATAGCCTTTAATCTTTAATGTTAATGACAGAAATTTTACCATTAGCAGGACTGTATTTTGCACCACACTTTAAACATTCTTTAGTAACCCTGTTTTCCTGTCCTATTTCAGACAGATGGTAACTATTTCAGCTTGAATTCCTTTTTATATTAACTTAAAGAGAATTTGAAAAAACAAACTAAGGTATAATATAACTAAAATAGAAGAACTTAGAGTACTGAAATGTTAAAAACTTTTTTCCTAGCTATGACCACCCTTTGACTTTGCTGTTATTAGGTGTGTGCCTTGAAACCAAAGCCAGATTTGTAAATACTGCTGACAAGGAAGAATCAATCTACCTCAATCCCCAAGTCACACTGACTTAACTTGGGCACAAATCTTAGAGGACAAATTATTGGCTGATCAGTTGGAAAAGTTTTGTATTTATGAAGAATGTGAAAGCCATGTTGGAGAGTAGTGCCTGATCTAACAATTAATAATAAGGCTGGTAAAGAAGGAATTTCTGAAGTTTAATCCCAGCTACATGTTTCTCCATGTCCTTCACACATGTCCTTCCTGCTTCCCTTGCAGCTTTGATCCCTGTAGCTGGTAAATGCAGATAATAGCACTGACACCTGCATGCTGCACCAGTTTTGCAAAGAGTCTTTAACTGTGGCCCATCTTTTACAAAGGTCACATTTCATGTAGAGTTACATCCAACATCCAGAAAATGCTATGGGATTGGCCACAACCCTTTTAAAGGTAGGAGAGAAATCATGAAGAAATACATCAAATCTGAGATGGGGACCAGGGACTGTGGCAACATGTCTCTTTTTATGTGCCAAGCATAACGGGGTCTGCTGGCACACGATTGCAGTGCCCATAAAGAATGGGAGGAATGGTGAAAGATTTCAGTCCTTGATCCAGAGTTTCCCTTAAAAACAATCTTTCAAGCACAAGGCTTGGGGGTGTGTGATACCTTCCTACTGTTGCCCGCCCTTCCTGTAGGCTGTTCCTTGGTCCTTGGCAGTGGCCGAGGGTACCTGAGGTGCCAAGGTGTGAGCTGGCCAGAAGCCACCCGTGGATTCGAATAGCCAGTCTGGGAGATGGCCAGGGAAAAGTGACCTGCACGGCAGGCAGTGGTCTTCATTGCTCATGAGCTTCCTGGAGGTGGACAGTTTTTAAGGAAAAAGGACATTTGCACACTTTGGCCTCCTGTGACTTTTGTTCCTTCATTAAGGTATGAAGGGGGATAGAGCCCCATGCAATGACAGACATTAGTGATACTATCGCAGGCAAAAACAAGTAAGGTTTCTGTATTGTTAGATTAATTTTTCCCCCAGTTTTTCCTTGCTAAATTTGGTCCTAAACACCACACATTTTAGACATTAATGGATCTTCTATGCCTCTTATCTGTAATTTTACTATTAATTTTAAGACCACAAAGCTAATATTAGATCAGCAGTCTCATATCCTTTCTGGAGCAAAACCTAAACTTTTCAATATTCTATTTAAAATTCTAGCAGTGGCAATGTGCTACGGCTGTAACTACTGAAGGTCCTGCAATACTGGAACACTATTGTTTCAAGTAGCCATGCAATGAGAAAGATGCTCTTATTAAAGCTTTCGTGAGCCTTCCCCAATAAATCAGTATTGTTTCAATCTTTGATTTTCATTAACAGGTCTATATTAGAAGGTTGACATCATAAACTTTAACTGTCACTGAGGGTCTGTTGTGATTGATAGTGTCAATGTTTTTCTGTTACTCAAATTTGCAGCTATTGTCAGTGTAATTCTGGCTACTGCATCTGGAGAATGTTGTATATTACATCAAATATTGGCATCTTTTCCTGAGTTTAAGCAGATTACTTTTTGCAGCTGTAATGCAGTAGCATTAAAACGTAGCAGCAAACACTAAATCACCAATCACCTTAATTAGCACAAGGTGAGAAAATTTTGCCCTCCATGAAGTTGCAAGGGTCTTGCTTGGGAAGGGAGGGAGACATGTGGACCCTCCTTGTTATCATCAGCTTTGTCACAATTAATTTTGTTACATAAATTTCCTGTTTGGGGGGTTTTATCTGCATATTTTCCTGTAAATCAGTATGCACTTTAGCATGGTCAGTAAATAATAATAAATATTAATTATAGGCAGTTCTGGTTTTATCACACCATACCTGTCAAAAGCCAAAATTTCACCTCATCCTTTATCATAACATTATAAAATAATGATTCATATTTCTTATCTTATACCGGACAGATGAATATAAATAATCTCCCATTTTTGTCTCTTGAACTCTCAACAGCTTTATCTCTGCTACTAATGGTTTCTTATGTCTCCAGAAAGAAAAAAGCATAAAAAAAAGGAGATAATGATTTAATCAAAGACAACTCAAATGGCAGTTTTGCTGTGCAGACATAAACAGAGTTAATGGTTCCCTCAGGACTCCTTTTTGAGAACCATAAAATCCCGACACTTAAGAAATAAGAGTTAATACACACTTTAAGAAATGTTTTTCTATTTGAGGAAAAGACTGAAGTCTAATACGTTATTGGCTGAATCTTAAAACATTTATGATGGTGGGAAGACAGGGTTTTATTACAAATTTCATCTTCACTTCTTCATTTATTCTTACAATAAAATCAAATAATCAGTAATAGGCTGATATTTTGGTGTCAAATGGAACCTAAACCACACACGAAAATGGAAAATCATTCAAGCAATATGTGCACCTTTAGAGATTGAACCTTAGCTAAGTAATGGACTACAGGAGGTGCCGCTTGGGCACTTTATCTTACTCCAAGGACTCTTTCTCTCATTTTAAAGTGCTACTGGCATAAACAATTATTTAAATCTTCATACCATTGGCATTGCTGGAGTGTAGCATTTTCAAAATGAGTTTCCCACAAGTCTTCCTTTCTACTTGGGAGAAGACTACAATTAAAGCTATCATACAAAGGAGATGCTGAGGTGTCTGCTGGCTCTCCAGCTGCAAAAATACGTGCATTGCTGAGACAATTTACTTCAAGACTCCTTTCTCACTTTTTAATAGTGTTAACTGGAAAAGACTAGGAAATTTCCAAGTGCAAATTTGGTCTGGATTTCTGGAGACTAACCAAATGAAAGGTGAATTTAGACTAAAAATAGTATAAGCAGCTTACAGGCTTATAACTATAGATGAAAGATTATATTCTGTGTGGGAGTTTTGCAGGGAACTCAGGCAAAAGTGTTCAATGTCACTAACCAGTTTGTCTCTTTCCATTACAAAAAAAAAATTATATTTTAGGATGCAAAACCTCAGCAAAGAAAGATGGAAATGTTAACATCTACCGGAGTACCTAATTTTCTTTTAACCCTGTACTGTTTTGCAAGCACTTTCCTAGTTTCTATTCCAAAAAATAAATAAATGCAGACTGTGCTACTTAATAGCATTAAGAGCATCAGTCTGCTCCACTGGCTGGATCTGGATCAAACAGTAGAGATCAAAAAGAATATAAATGTACTTGATATTCCATCACATCCAGAAATGAACTGCATGCAATAGAAGGACTAAAATGAAGAAGCATATACGTTGAGTATTTTTTTTTCCAGTGTTCCTTCACAGTTACTGGATTAACTCACCCTTCATTCCCTCTTTACTCATTCAGATCTTGACTCTTTTATCCTCTGCTGGCAAATTGAAGGTCTGCCTTGTGGTCAGAGGTCACTGAATTAATCACTTTAAACAAGAGATTTGCTGAGGTTTCAGAATTTCTAGTGTGACCTTTTTCTCCTTTCTGTTTTCCACAGCTTTCCTCCTGTTGTTTGTAAAGGAAAAATCTGTGGAATAAGATCAAGAGTCAGAAAGTGCCAGGAAATGAGTGGTCTTGTGGCCCAGCTTACAGGAAAGTGAGTGGCTCATGCTCCCAAGCTGGGATAGCTGGCTTGGTTGCTGACATCTTTCTAGTCCTGGATCTGGCTGCTGCAGTAGAAGGAGGTAGCAATGTGGGCTCTGTGGCAAAGCACTAGATGAAAAGTTTCCTCCTAATATTAAAACTGACATCCACCCTTTAGTCCCATAGGTGCAGAGAGAAGAGTTCTACCCAGTTAAATGGTTCAACCAACTGGAAATGCAACCTTCTTAATCCTACGTCCAATATAGTTTTCAAATTATTATTATACAAGCATTGGAGTCCTTAGGATATGGTGGCTGTCTTTGTTTGGTATCAATAATCAGCTCTGCAGACAGCAATTCACCAAAACGAAAGAAACTCTTGACCCAAACTATTTTGGAAACTTTTGGAAACTTTTTGGAACTGTGACCAGACAAGATGAATCAAGAGGAATTTGTGCCTGGTCTGCTACAGAAATTAAGTCATGACACCTCATTGGTACAGCAGTGCTGTTGGGAGAGAGGTCTGGTCTCTTCCATACGGACACCGCAGTGGCAGTGGCAGTGCACAGTGATGTGTGTGAGCTAAACTATCACCAGGCTCTTCTGGACAGCGTGAAGTGTCCTCTTGTGTGCACTGGATGTGTCATTTCTTTAGCTAAGTAGCAACTCTGAGGACAAAACTTCCTTCCTGCATGCATGTACCATAAACAGCATTCTGAATATTTAAGTCTGCACCTTATCTAGAGAACAGGCAAAAAGAAGAGTATAGTATATTTTGGCAGAAATTTATGCCACATGGGCAAGAATATGCCAGTTGTAGGAAAGCTATCCTATTAATTTTTTCCACTTTCCACTCCAGCTGAATGCAGGTTACCAGTGGAACTGTCAATAGATGTATGCTTGGGCATTGTGAAAGGGGAGGGTTAGCAAGGGTCCTGGGGTGTTGTGGGCAAGAACTGTCCTTGGATATCAAAGGCTCCTAGTACCTCATTTATTGACTTGTTGTTCAGTCCAGAGGCTTCCCCTTTTGCAGCCGTCTTCTCTCTTCTAACATAGAGGGGGCCAATTTCCATATGCATTAACATTCCAGGGGCATCACAGGAGCAGCAAATCCTTTGAAGGGTAGAGAAACTCTTTCGAGCTATTTCCCCTTGAAGCCAATTCCAACACAAATCTGCATCTGAACAACTGTTCAGTGACTAATGCAAGAATTGTACCTTGACCAGTTGCAATATTACACTCAGGATTTTTTTTTATTCTGTTTCCACTGAACCAAATAGGATTTAAAGAAGTGCTGTGAGATTTAGTGAAATGAGGGTTGTGTTTGGGAGCCAGGGCTCAAGCGTATTCCCTTCTTTTATGGTCTATTCAGAACACACTTTAAAAATAGAATTTCTCACTCCCATGCACAGGGGAGCCAGTGTAGGTGGGAAGAAAAGGGCACTGCCTGCTCAGCCCTTGCCCATTGCACCATTTCACCTGCTGGCATTGCTCTCAGCCATCCCCCAAGCATTAACAGCCTCTTACTGGATTACTCTACTTTCCATCCCACTACACCTCTGATCTCCACTACAACTTGAAATATTGCATTTAAAATGTAAAACTAAAAAAAAGAACTAATTCTATTAACTCAAAATAGGTCTCTAATTGACCTCTTAATATGGTGTATTTAATGTGACACCATACCATTTTCATATGTAAATGGGATGATTCTTAATAATTCAGTGCTTCTATTTTCATTCTATAGAATACGTCTTCCAAGGGACTTGGGAGAACATTGTGAATTTCTGTCATTTATCACTCTGCCACAAAAATTAAACTGTGGCTGCCGACATGAAACAGTACGTTTTACACCTGCCTTCCTATGCTTTGCTCTTGCAGTGCACAACTCCAAAATATGTATACTTTTCCTATAATAAAAATATTGGAAACTTGAATGTGAACATACTTCTTCCTAATCTTTTCAGTAGTAGGAAGAGGAAGGTGCTGACAAGCAGCATTTCCCATCACAGGATTCAGCTCAGACTCACAGCTATTCTGAGGAATAAAATGTACATAGAGCAGAACTAGTTAATTTGATTCCATATCGGGCTCGTGTGCAGCATCTCCCCATGCCACCTCCCTCTCCCCAGCCAGCCCATCCCCTCCACCCCCGGGGTGACACTTCACTTTAATCCAAACCCTCTCAGATTAAGTAGGCGTGTAATTTACTCCCACAGTGAGGTCCATTGCAGCTGTGGAGGTGATGTAAAGGAGAGTTTGTTTAAACAACATTAAGCCTGCAAACCTGCATGAAAAAACCCTGGTCTGAGCTGTCAGCAAAGCCTTTAATGTGCATTCAGTCTTGCATTCATCTGGGATCTGTGTATGGTATTGACTGATGTTTTATTATTGTTTGGTAGATAAAAATATTTCACTTAAGAACAACTCAATTGCAGGAAGGACTTTATATAGTCATCACAACATGCTTCTCTTGCTGCTGTGAGTGTAGGAGGCAGGGTAGTTTTCTACCGCTTAACAAGTAAAGTCTGACATATTTTAAGAAGATGATCAGACTGCAGCTTTAGAAATCACTTTAAACATAAAAAACCGAAGAAATAAATCCATAGTCTTTTGACAATTTCCCTCAGCTAAACTACTCCAATATGCTATTTTTACTTTTATTATTTCTTTCTGCCTTTGGCAGAACAGGTCTTTTCAACCAGATAGGGTATAATGGACCATGAAAGCAGGATACATCCTCAGAACCCAAATGTCAGCAGCAGTTAAGGTGAACTGCTTCATTCTAAGGTGCAGCGAGTTACCTTGTGCTTCACTGGAAACCTCACCACCAAGAGGGATTGTGACAGCCTTCAGGCCACTGGTGCCTCTTCGTTCTATGAAATTACAGCTTTGTTAGAGAAATACAAGGGAAAGTATCATTGCCAGATTTGCACTATTTTCCCCTCTCACAGACTGTGTATTTTACACAGCTGACAATGCATTTGTTACAGCCTATGTTCAGATGCGTGCCAACAGGACATACTGGGAATTGCGCATCCAGACCAGAGGATTTCTTAACCATAGGCCTCCGACATCTGCTGCACACTTGTTACACGGCTGGAACATGAACAGAGCTTTTAATTTTGCTCTTTGATTTTTGCATTCCTGTTTTTAAATGCTGTTTGTGTAATTTATGCTTTGCAAGCCCACAGAAGTTTGGTAGAAGGAACTTCTTTATTTGAACTCTCTGAAGTGCAATATTTCTCTTGGCTTAATTTTTCCCTCCTTCTAAGCTTATGAATTATCATCTGACAAGTTGGATCTGTTCTTTTCCAGCAAGTTATTTGAACATATACTTGTAGCTGTTTTTAAGAACAGTGCAGCTTTCAGATAACTTCATTGTTATTTTATGTGCCAGATGTGGTTTGTTTTCCACAGTTGGAGTATTAGAAAAATGTTGCATAACCACAAGCATCCATCTATTCTTTTACAAATAGAAATTAAAATCTACAGATAAAAGCTGAGTGGATCACGCAGAACACAACACTGCCTTATTTCACTTGTCTCTTTATGCTGAAATGAGTTCAGGCTTGCAGTCACCTCCCTGCCAAAATACAAGTTCGTCGCTCATCTTCCCTCTGCCCGGGCTTCCCCAGCCATCCTGCTTCTCTGCGCTCCAGTGACTGCATTTGGCTTAACATGCCCATTGACCAGAAGCATGGGAAGAAATCCTTCTTTATTCCAACCTTCAAAGCAAGTTCAGTAAGCCTTTTGGTTACTCTCCACTGACTACATCGCCCACACTAGCAGATTTACTTTTGATATTTAGCTTTCATTAAAAGCTAGGATGTGCCCTGAATTTTATCCATATTCTGTGCAGCCTCTTTTTATTTCTTTCTTTTGGGAGTTTTCAAACAGAGGAATAGCTGATGTCTCTTAACATTTTATCAAGCACCCTGAATACCACTTCTGGGGGCTGTGGGATGAACCCATGGAAGGGATTCCCCTGGCTCCACACTAAGATTGTATAGTGTGAGACTCTCCTTTCAAAGTAGGTTAAACGCAAACAAACACATTTAGCTCAGTGGGGATGCAACAGGGCAGCCAACATGTGCATCCAGCTGTGAGCTCTGTGAGGTCTGGGTGACACTGACTTTCTTCAAAGGAAAAGACAGAAAACAAACTGATTGTACAAATTCCATGGAGCTGCCTTTGCAGATGATGACTGGAGAAACAGAGGTACCAGTTTGGCATAAAGCTAAATTTACTCCCAAGCTCTACAATAACAGCAACTCATCTTTCTTTGAGAATTGCTTGTCCGTGTGTATCTCTGTGTGCAGCACTTGTCACTGTGTGTTCCCTTTGAAGAGCGTCCTGTCTCGCCAGGGTAGGCACAGGGTGGAAAGGCTGCCATGGTCCATGTTTCAGCTGAGGACAAGGGGAGGTAGCCCAGTGCAACATGCAAAGCCAGACAGTGCATAAATTACAATTACTGATGAGCCGAATCTGCAGAAACCTTCAAAGCAGCATCCTTGAAATATTGCTCATATTTTAACATTTTAATTAAGTAGATGTTTTATGTATTCATGCTGTAAGTACTTTATGATCACTGACTCTGCAGTCTTCTGGACTTCAAACCTCAAAGAGGTAGAAAAGGGAACACCCCACATACAAGAGAAGAAGAGTCTTCTTCAGATGACAGGACTCAATATCTTTCTGGTTTATTTTTAATTTTATAGATAGAATTGATCAGGAATTGACAGACCAAGTCATTATGGCTTCAAAAAGTTTAAATGTAAGCCACTTTGGCATTAGAAAAATACTTAGGTACATATGCAGCGTTTTCTGTTTTCAAGGTGCCACAAATGTTAATTAACAAATGAATTTTGCTTGCCTTAGCTAGAAATGTCCGCTGTCAGTCTTGGACTTGCCCACAAAGCCAACAGCAAAGGCCTTTATCATAACTGCTGCAGCAGCACTGGGCACAGATCATGTCTTGACTAACGGGATATGATGCAATAAAAAGCTTTATAGATAATGAAACCATCTCCTAAAGTAGTACATTGAGAGGAGACTGGACACTATTACAGGAAGTTATGCACTACCCAGCCCATGCTTCCAGCAGGCAGGACCTTGCAGGCAGCTCTCTGCCCTCCCCAGCACAAAACCAAGCAGCTTCCACGCTCCTCACTGAAAAATCCCAAAGGGATTTTTCCCGTGGGCACCTGCCCCTCAGAGGGCCCCTAGCATGGGCCTGCAGGGTGGGAGTGGAAAGCCTTGCATGCTGCTTATTTCCATTCCCTGAATCTGCTTACACAGGGATATAAAGGCTTGACATGCTTCACAGCCAAGTGCCATAGGTGGTCTTTCCTTGGGGAATATACAGCCTGGAATATTCATGGGATGGAGCTGCTGTGAAGGTGGGTTCTCAAGCAAACAGGTTCAATGTATTTTAGCTTGTCTGTGCAAGGTTCTAATGTAACAGCTCCCAGTTCCTCAGTTTCTAAACTATGTTTCATCAGTAATTCTGAGGTATCCCATGGGGACAGCAAAGCACAGGAATCATGTCTTGAAAAGGAACGAGAGCTTCAAATCTCTTTATTTATCAAAGATATTTTTGGTGACAATGTAATGAAAGACTAGAAGGAATCAAAATCACAGAATAAGCTGAGTTGGAAGAGACCCAGAAGGATCATCAAAGTCCAACTCCTGGCCTTGCACAGAACAGCTCCAAGAATGACACCCTGTGCCTGAGAGCATTGTCCAAAGCTTCTTGAGCTCTGTCAGGCTGGTGTTGTGACCACTTCCCTGAGGAGCCTGTTCAGTGCCCAACCACCCACTGGGTGAAGGACTTTTTTTTTAATATCCAACCTAAACCTCCTGTGACTGCTTCAGGCCATTACCGTGGATCCTGTCACTGGTCACAGCATCTGTTCCTTCTCTTCCCCTCACGAGGACATTGTAACTGCAATGAGGTCTCCCCTCAGTCTCCTCTTTTCCAGGCTGAACAGACCAAGTGATCTCAGCTGCTCCTCACACAGCTTCCCCTCAGGGCCCTTCACCATCTTCGGTGCCCTCCTTTGGATGCTTTCTCACAGCTTTATATCCTTCTTACACTGTAGCACCCAGAACTGCCCCCGCACTCGAGGTGAGGCTGCCCCAGCTCAGAGCAGAGCAGGACAATCCCCTCCCTTGCCCGGCTGGTGCCCCCCAGGACAGGGCTGGCCCTCCTGGCTGCCAGGGCACTGCTGGCTCAGGTTCAACTTGCCATGGACCAGGAGCCCCAGGTCCCTTTCTGTGGCACAGCTCTCCAGCCTCTCCTTGCCCAGTCTCTACATCCAGGGTTGCCCCATCTCAGGTGCAGAATCCAGCACTTTGCCTTGTTGAACTTCATGTGGTTGGTGAGTGCTCAGTCCTCTAATTTGTGGAGGTCTCTCTGCAGGGCCTCCCTGCCTTAAAGAGAGTCAACAGCTCCTCCCAGTTTTGTGTCAACTGCAAACTTCCAGTCCTGTGTCCAAGTCATTTATGAAGATCTTGAAGAGCACAAGGATGGAGCCCTGTGGAACTCCACTAGTGACAGATCACTGGTCTGATGTCACCCCATTCACTGCAATCCCTTGTGCCCAACCCATGAGCTGGTTGCTTACCCACTGCATGATGTGGGGAGCACAAGGACATGGTTATCACAGAGAAGCAAGAGAGGTCTGCCAAAGATAAGGGAGGGCAGAGTCCGTGGCTGTACAAAACTCAAAAGTGAGGCTGGGAGCCGCAGATGTGCATCCGTAGGAAGGTGCATGACAAAGTCAGAATAGAGGAAAATTATTTCAGTGGGACCAGTTTTGGTAAGAGGATTGGCAGACTCAAGGTGAGGCAGAGAAGAAAGAAGATGGAGAAGCAGGTTGTACCAAACTGGATCACAAGGTAACATTCTACAAGAAATTATTCTGCTTGTGCATTTCTTTATGTTTCCCTTTATAATTCTATGCCAACGTATCATATAGGTAAATCTTATTTTCCCAATTATCCCTGTTGGCTCTGCATCACTATAATTGAAAGGTTCTGCTCTTCTCTCAGCATGAGCTCACTGAGAACAAATTGCTCTTACAGAGGAACTGATGTGTGAGCACATGCCGGGAGGACCTGACAGCGCGTGGTGCAGCTCAGCCACTGGCACGGAACCAGCTCTCAGTGAGCAGGGAGCACGCACGCCACTTCTAATTACATGACTTCTTAATGTCAGTATCTCTGGAAGAAAAACATTAATTTGCCTTTGACAGGACATTTCTTCCCCTGGTCTCAAAACACTCTCCAGAGGTGGTGGTATCTAGTCACAGTTAGAACTGGACACAGAAACTCAGCAATGTCTGCCCATCCAGATCTGAATTACTGCAATCTTTTCAGGAATGTTAGATAGGAAGAGGAGGGAATCAAAAGACTGTTGCCCATAGCATCTGCCCAACCTGCTTCTTATTTTTACCACCTCACATTTGGGAAGACACATTAACACCTCACAATATCTCATTGTGGAAAGCATTTCTAAGATTCAATTTCCTGCATTATTCTGATGCATATCGCTACTGCAATCATGCTGGTCAATGAGTTCTTTGATTCTGATGTTGACTTTCCAGTGTCCCACTAATTGACTCAATAGAAAGAATTACAGTTACTAGTCAGTGTAGTGGAACGCTGAATAACCACAACTATTTCAATCTTTTCAAATGCAGATCACTTGAAAAAAAAAAAAAAAGGTTTTACGGAGCTGAGATAAAGCACAGGATTAAAGGAACAGACTAATAAAATTATTATAGACAGTATCTGCATTTTCATTCTGACCAGCACTTTGCAGTTAAACACAACACCTTGTGTGTGGTATATGACAACACATAATTATAAAGAACAATTCCACTGGGCAAGTAAGCACTACATTGAATTAAAAGGTACCTCTCTGTTTCCTGTAAGATTTAAAATTAATAACCTAGGGAAAATAATTGCCTGACTGCTGAGAAATGATACACAAAGCAAAGTCATAAATGCATTATATACTCTGTGTATGTATTTAGATGTTCTCTAATTATCCCTGATTACAGCTTGCCACATCAACAAAACAGCTGGTCTGGTATTTTTCTTACATTGAAACCTCTTGGCCAATTGGAATTTTGATCTCAAAAGCAGCTGAAACCTTTGTTTACCATCTCGTAGGACATGTTGTTACAGTCTCGTGCTGAAGATCTTTTTTAATGACATGCTTGATGGGACTGAACGGTGTATGTTCAACAGCTTTCACCTTCACTATTAATAACAGCGCAGTTCCTACCTGAAATGTCTTCTGTAATTGTGTAATTACACAGCTCATTTATCCAATTGTTAAAGCAGGAGTCTGATTAAATATTAACAACTGCTTGGTTCTCCTAGTGTCATTAGTTAGAAAGCAACCCTGTAATCTCAGGTAACCCATGATGGTAATTATCCTTCACAGTTCCCCTCAGCTGAAAATCTGGCACAATCAAAGCAGATGAGGTTGCCCAGCAGAAAACACGTCACCCTCTGTTCCTCCTCACCTCAACACTACCTGAGCCCTGTCGTGTGTGTGTGGACTTCCCATGATGGAAAAACAGGTACAGAGCACTGCCGAGGGTGGCACTGGCTGGATTTGCTCCTTTAATCCCATGCTGCCTGTTGAGAAATTGCAGTCTGACTTCCAAGGTCATT
>VYZR01109801.1:26774-44663 GCA_013400675.1 Oxylabes madagascariensis | reverse complement strand
CAATTTCTGCATGAGTAGCAGCAGGCACTACTGCAGCACAGCTGATCACAGACAGCAACATAGTTGAGGCGAGGAATAAACTCTAAGTAGGAGTAGAAGTTGGTTAAAAGGGTTGTGTGTTCTCCATCCTGTTCACCACTGAACTTTGTCTTTTTTCCACACGGGAAATCTTACTACAGCAAGGAGAGGGCACAGAGAAGGAATTGCTACACAATCCAGAACACAGCCCTATTGATCCCCTCCCTGGAAGATGCTGCATTAGCAACAAAGCAACCTAGGAGTCTGGATCAGGCAGCGACCAGTCTCTGGAGATGACAGCTGTTGGGAGAGGTTGTTACTTCACAGAATCAGAGAACTGGTGAGATTGGAAGAGGCATCTGGAGATGACCTAGTTCAACCACTCTGCTCAAAGTAGGGTCAATAGGTAGCACAGTGCTTTATCCAGTTGAATTTTAAACACGTCCCAGGAAAAAGACTCCACAACCTCTCTCAGGAATCTGTTCCAGAGTTTGACTACTCTGATAGTAAAAAGGGGTCTTTTGTTGGTTTAAAGTGCTTGAGCTGCTATTCTTAATCATTCCTTGGAAAGAGGCAGAAGGCTAAACAGAAGAGTCCCATGGACTGCCAAACTGCCAAATAGACTGTGCTGAGTTTAAGTGTAAAGACGATGAAACTTGGACTAATATTAGAAGCATTCCTGGTGGTTTTCATAACATTTGGCAGAATGAAGTGCACATTCCAAAATGACTATTTGGGGATTTTTCTTCTCTGAGATTGTGTCTTTTTTCAGACATCTCTTGCGAGAAGAAGGGGGGGACCTGAGTTCCATTATGACTTTACTGCCAGATTATCTCAGGGCGTCACAGGGCCGATCCTTTCTTTAAACTAAAGTGGCATTTTATTTATCTTCTGGACCAGGAAAACTTCTTTTCACATGTTTTTGTTTGTAAGCTATGGCACAAGAACATCAAAATAAAGACAATTCCCACTTTGGTTGTAAGTTCATTTGGCTTGCACATGTCTCTTTTAGACAATGCTGAAGATGGAGAGCTGTGCTTCAATTAACAGAAACAGGGAACCACAAGGGAATGGTAGCATTGCAGGAAAGCCTACCAGGGTAGTATAAACAAGCACCTTACTACTGCAGATGTAAAAGAAATTTGCCAATTGTTCTGAAAAAGTTCCACAGTGCAGTTTCCTTAGTATAAATTTAGCTAAAAGGTTAAATTATCGACACCAGATATGGCAAACTGCCTCTGATGTCTTTGCATTCTAGGACTTTTAAATACTATTAAAATACAACCCAGATGTCTTCTAATGTTTGTTCAGCTCTGCACGTTGCTCACAAATCTTGAAATGGTCATATTAGCTATAATGCTGAATCTTCCTCTTCCCTCTTCAATTCTTCTGTCCTCTCTGACTTTATGAAAATAGATACCTGACAAGCAATGATGGTGGGTAAGAAACCAGGAACTCCACACAAACATAAGTTTTGTTTGGCAATAAGTGAATCTCTACCAGCTGCTAACCCTGCCAACCAAAACCTCAAAAACACAAAAACCAAAAATAGAGGGAAAGTCCTCTGAATTCCCTGCTACTTTCACATCCCTTACAGCATTTCATTAGGCTTTGACCATCATTTCCAACAGACACCAAGTAGTAACATGTTCCAGGTTCTTCCAACTAGCACAGTAGCACAGAGCAGCATTGGCACAGTAGCTGCCTTATAGGCTCTTGTATGAATTAAGTTGCTGATCTTTCACATGTTACCCAAACCCCAGAAAGAGCGCTTTGCTTTACTGCTGTTGAAGTCACCAGTAAGACCAGGTAGTTTCACTAATTATTGGAAAGGGAAATAAAACATTGTGGATAGTGATTTATTGACACTATTAAAGCAAAAAGGATGCCAAGGGCCTCCACCTAAGCTTCCATTTCAGGTAACTTCGGGATTGAGCGTTTTAAGTAATTGTCACCAAATTAAATCTTTGCTCTGTGTGTCTTCTCTGTTTTCTTATCCAGAGATACAAGAGAAAGAAATGGAGCAAGCAAAGATAAATTTCTTTGGCCCACTTATAGCTGTGGTTGTACTGATCACTTCTGCACTTCTGGGTTTTGTGATATTAAAGAAGAACAGAAATATATTGTCTACCAACCGGAGTAAGTTACTACTTGTCATTCAGCTCCACCATCCCTCAGCTCACGGGCTTTACCTTTTGTAATCATCCCTTTACCTACTTTCAAGCTGCTGACAGAATTTCAGGTTTCATGTTGGAATTAAGCTAAACTGCCTAGGACACTTTAGTTCCTGTAACAACTTAGTCCATCCTGCAGCAAGTCAAAGCATCTTTCTCCTGTCACATCCTGGAATCCATTTCTCCCTCTTTTTTGTGATCTGTGAGACTGCCATGGTACCAGCTTACCACTTTTTCCTGTAGTTTCATCCTTCTTTTTTCCTGGGTTTGGGGTAGATTTGGCTCTTAAAATAATCGAACTATATAAATCTTTCTTGCCTATCACCACTTATGAGAGAGGTGGAGTTGGGGCAGGGACAAGAGGAACTTACATGAAGTGCACGGAAGGAACTCTGTCATCACAGAGTTGAACAGAGTATCAAGGCATTGCTCTACCACAAGCTGCCCACACACTGGACTGAAAGAATCATCTTGTACTGGGAACAGACTTTGATCTTGGCATTTCATTTCTCTATTTTGTTCTGAGACTAGTTCTCAGCAGTCCAGCGTTTATTTGGCACTGAATCATGCTGACATCAGAAACTATTTTCCTTGTAGCAAGAGGGAAATGCATTTCTCAGTCAGTCCTGTTTCCCTGTACAGCCAAGGGTCCTGAGCCCCACCTTGTTCTTTTCTCAAATTCTAAGATAACTGGACATTTACTATCAACTCTTTTGCAGCTCCTATTTTTCACATTTCTGTAAATCACATATTGATCTATTCTAGGTGTCAGTCTCGCAGTCTAGAAGCTATCCAGCTTGAAACTGAGTCTATCAGCCAGACCTCTGACTGGGAACCACCTCTGCACCCAGAAAAGCATAAAGTCTCATGTTTTTAGAGGTTCTGCCTGAACAAGAATCCTCCCCAGAAGCCCTACAGAGCAACATGCAACATTTTTGTATGATGGCTGAAACCTAGTGTTGCCCAGTGTTCCCTGCTTTTCTTGCTCCAGAATGGTAGTAAATATGATGCTCTGCCTGTCTGCATGACTACCTTTTTGTTGTATCTTTTATTATGCACTGTGACAATGTAAAATCCTGAGAGTCAATGGAGAAAGCAGAGCTGCATGGGTCACAGAATGTCTCAGAAATAGAAGGAGTTAAGCCACAATCTGTGAATCATAAACATCACTGCAAACATGATCAGAGGTAGGCTATTACCCATAGAATCATAGAACCATGGAATCATAGAATGACTTGGGTTGGAAGAGACCTTGAAGGTCATCTAGTTTCAAACGTCTTGCCTAACCATGAGCCATAAATGCTTTTGGCAAAGTCACTGAGGCTTTGTACCAGTAACTTTCTTGTAAAGCTTCACATCAGAAAGAGGAACTTCGGGGCACTTACCTACCTTCTGAGAAAAGTCATGGAACTCCTGTCAAGCATTCGTAACTAGAAATAATCTAAAGGAAATACTTGCTTTAAACATAATTTGTGATTAACTTCATTTTTTTTTATATCATCCAAGCTTAGTATACCCAGACTTAGTACCTCCACCCTTTGCTCCTCTGTATTCTGACTGAGAGCTGTAAGAGTTGTTCAGGTAGATGCAGGGATAGAAAATGAGAGCATGAGGTATCACATGTGTGTATATCTAACCACACAAAATTAGGCTGAGCAGATAATGAAAAAATATTACATAAGTCATGTTCCTTTTTCGTTGACTATGTTCTCCCTTCTCTTAATTTTACTTCAGACCTTGATGATTGAGCAATTCACACACTGTGGTCTGTTCAGCCATAGGAAGGAGTTTTATCTTTCAGAAAAGATCCTTTGTTTCGCTCAAAATGTGTCAGTTCTCCAATCTTGAATGATCTCTGCACTTTATATTCTTCAACAGCACTGACATCTTTCAGGACAAAGAATGTGGCAGAACTGAGACAAAATTCTTCTGAGATCTTGATTGTATTTGTAGGTCTGACACTTCCAGAAAGAGCAGGGACATTAGCATCGTATTCTCAAGACAAATTTCAGCTCAGAGTTGCAGTCTGGGGACATAAATTCTCTACAGTTGTTCAGTAGAAATATTCTTTTCTGTTAAATGATGTGAGTTGCTAGATTCCACCTCAATTTTTATTCCATTTTCAATTGTGTTAGAGAAATGCATGTTCTTTTGAGTTCTCTAAACTATTTGGGAGTCAGTTTATTAAGCTATTACACTAGCATTCCAAATATTTTCATTCAGATTAGTATCATTCAAATGTTATTAGAAGGTAAAGGTTTTAATTTTTTGTAAAAGTTTATACTTTCTAGCAAACTTATTTAATGACAGATTAAAACATATGTCTTTTTCTGCGTCGCTGTTTTTATTCTCCTTCCATTAAAGCATCATGTTTGTTCGTACATATGTACACATGATATGTACATCAGCAGCTGTAACTAGTGGAAAAGGCAACATGGTGGGTTAGGTTTATCCTTTGACAAGTCCCTTCCATCCTTAATTTGTTCCTAATTTGTGAGGTTGTTTTCTCCCTTGCCATCCCTCTACTTTAGGCTGCCAACCTCCTTCTATTAACTGCTCAATTTCTCTGCCTCCTCTATTCTTTTCCTTAAATCAAGTCTAATTCCTTCCTGCAGGTAAAGATTTAAGGGGGAAAAAGCAGAAGGGCTTCAGGGAAAATCTTAATTTGTCTCTGTGTATTGAAACACATTAATCCTCTGCACTATCAGATGTAATGAGCACAGTAGCAAGGCACAGGAAAAGCATGGCTGATGTGCTGGCATTTTTGTCCTCCATACAAATGCATTCAGATTTCCAGGCTTATTGCCTCACACACTTCATTTCTTTCTTTGGCAGCTTTCAGTCAGTTAGTGACTCCATCAGTGTGGCAAGCACATGAAAGAGTGTACACCCACTATGTACCACAGCGTGGAACAGCTTCACTCAAAAACACCATGCCTTTATTTTTAGGCAGAACACTATGAATTTCAGAAAATATTAACAAAGAAATTGCAAAGGTGTGTCAAACTCACATCCAATGCCCTAACATAAAATTCTGTTATCAGAGTTGTGATAGATTGCTTCAGGTTCACTGATTGACCAGCACTGGATCACCAAGTAGTTGAGACCGGAATGGATCTAGGGAGATTGTCCAGCTCTACCCTCCTGCTTGAGCAGGGTCACCTGGAGCAAGTTGCCCAGGTCTGTGTCCAGTTTGGGCAGTTTGCGAATATGTCCAAGGAGGGAGAGTCCACAGCATAACTAGGTAACCTGGTGCAGGGCTCAGTCACCCTTCGCAGTAAAAAGGATTTCCTGTTGTTCAGAGAGAACCTCCTGTGTTTCAGTTTGTGCCTATTGCCTTTGGGCCTGTCACTGGGCACCACTGAAAAGAGTCTGGCTCAGTCTCTTTTGCACCCTCCCTTCAGGCATTTATACACACTGATGAGATCTCCCTGAGGCTTCTCTTCCCCAGGCTGAGCAGCCCCAATGTATTAACCCTTTGCTCCAGGTGGGAGATGCTCCAGTCCTTTAATCATCCTTGTAGTCCTTCACTGGGCTTCCCAGTACGTCCACGTCTCTCACATACTGGGAAGCCCAGAACTGGACACAGGACTCCAGATGGTGCCTCACCAGCGCTGATTAGAGGGGCAGCACCACGTGCCTCAGCCTGCTGGCAGCGCTTTCCCTGACGCAGCCCAGACTCTGTTGGCCGCCTTTGCCACGAGGGCGCACTGCTGCCTCATCTTCAGCTTGTCCACTAGGCCATCCCTGTCCTTTTTCGCTCAGCTGCTTTTCGGATGGATTGCCACAGCCTGTACCTGTGCATGGGGCTATTACTCCCAAGGTGCAGGACTTTGGATTTCCTTAGATTTTTTTCGGAGGTTCCTCTCGGAGGTTCCTCTCTGCTCATTTCCCCAGCCTCTTGAGACCCCTCTGGATGGCCACACAACTGTCTGGGGTCCACTCCTCCAAGCTTTTTATCATCTTTAAACTTGCTGAGTGTACACTTGCTCCCAGCATACAGGTCATTAATGAAGAGGAAAGTCAGTTAGTTTTACTGAAAATTCCTTAATGCCAGCCAGTGCTACTGCAACAGGCAGTATTTCCCTATGGTTAACAAGTGATGGAACAATGGACTGTTGCATTTCCAGAATATTCTGTAATTACTTCTGGGGAGATTTTTATTAACAAAGCATGGCAAGTATGCCTTAGGGCACTTTTTCCTCTTTCAGGTGAATTATTTGCTACTGGCCATGAAAATACAGTAATTCTATTAAAAAAAATCTATCTATGTTTTGGTTTCAAATTCTCTCTCTTCCTCCTTTCCAAACTCAGAAGGCAAAAAGCAAAATTAAATATATATATATATATAATATATATATATAAAATACTTCTCTACACTGGAATGCCAGGCTGTCATAATTCATAACTGATCTCTCCTTGGTTTTCAAACTTCTGCACTAGGAGTACCACAATGCTGGGACAGGGCAGGATTTAAGCAATACATGTTTTCTGATCTCAGGATGGACTGCCAGAAGGTTGTCAAGAGAAAAACTACAATTAGAGAGGAAAGCTGGTGAAAGTTGAGAAAGATGGGAAATGGATAAGGACTGAGAAAGTGTAAGGAGATGAGTGATACACCAGGCTGGCTTGCAATAGGAAGTGCAAATGCATCAAGTGCAGAGCTGCTTCACAGATTCCAGGAAAGCTGGGCAAGGCTTGCCACCAGCAAGGAAAGAAAAGGTCCAGAAATTCAAAATATTCTTACAGACATTGACTTGTCATACCTCCTCTCATACTTGTGAAATTAATGGCAGATGTGCAAGCACAAATTATTCTGCAATCAGTGTGTTCTTGATATTGAGATAATTTAATATCTTTTGTCCATTGCTTTTGTTACTCTCTTAAAACAGAAACAAAACCAAAAAAAAGTCATGAAAACAATAAAAANGAATGGATCTAGGGAGATTGTCCAGCTCTACCCTCCTGCTTGAGCAGGGTCACCTGGAGCAAGTTGCCCAGGTCTGTGTCCAGTTTGGGCAGTTTGCGAATATGTCCAAGGAGGGAGAGTCCACAGCATAACTAGGTAACCTGGTGCAGGGCTCAGTCACCCTTCGCAGTAAAAAGGATTTCCTGTTGTTCAGAGAGAACCTCCTGTGTTTCAGTTTGTGCCTATTGCCTTTGGGCCTGTCACTGGGCACCACTGAAAAGAGTCTGGCTCAGTCTCTTTTGCACCCTCCCTTCAGGCATTTATACACACTGATGAGATCTCCCTGAGGCTTCTCTTCCCCAGGCTGAGCAGCCCCAATGTATTAACCCTTTGCTCCAGGTGGGAGATGCTCCAGTCCTTTAATCATCCTTGTAGTCCTTCACTGGGCTTCCCAGTACGTCCACGTCTCTCACATACTGGGAAGCCCAGAACTGGACACAGGACTCCAGATGGTGCCTCACCAGCGCTGATTAGAGGGGCAGCACCACGTGCCTCAGCCTGCTGGCAGCGCTTTCCCTGACGCAGCCCAGACTCTGTTGGCCGCCTTTGCCACGAGGGCGCACTGCTGCCTCATCTTCAGCTTGTCCACTAGGCCATCCCTGTCCTTTTTCGCTCAGCTGCTTTTCGGATGGATTGCCACAGCCTGTACCTGTGCATGGGGCTATTACTCCCAAGGTGCAGGACTTTGGATTTCCTTAGATTTTTTTCGGAGGTTCCTCTCGGAGGTTCCTCTCTGCTCATTTCCCCAGCCTCTTGAGACCCCTCTGGATGGCCACACAACTGTCTGGGGTCCACTCCTCCAAGCTTTTTATCATCTTTAAACTTGCTGAGTGTACACTTGCTCCCAGCATACAGGTCATTAATGAAGAGGAAAGTCAGTTAGTTTTACTGAAAATTCCTTAATGCCAGCCAGTGCTACTGCAACAGGCAGTATTTCCCTATGGTTAACAAGTGATGGAACAATGGACTGTTGCATTTCCAGAATATTCTGTAATTACTTCTGGGGAGATTTTTATTAACAAAGCATGGCAAGTATGCCTTAGGGCACTTTTTCCTCTTTCAGGTGAATTATTTGCTACTGGCCATGAAAATACAGTAATTCTATTAAAAAAAATCTATCTATGTTTTGGTTTCAAATTCTCTCTCTTCCTCCTTTCCAAACTCAGAAGGCAAAAAGCAAAATTAAATATATATATATATATAATATATATATATAAAATACTTCTCTACACTGGAATGCCAGGCTGTCATAATTCATAACTGATCTCTCCTTGGTTTTCAAACTTCTGCACTAGGAGTACCACAATGCTGGGACAGGGCAGGATTTAAGCAAGACATGTTTTCTGATCTCAGGATGGACTGCCAGAAGGTTGTCAAGAGAAAAACTACAATTAGAGAGGAAAGCTGGTGAAAGTTGAGAAAGATGGGAAATGGATAAGGACTGAGAAAGTGTAAGGAGATGAGTGATACACCAGGCTGGCTTGCAATAGGAAGTGCAAATGCATCAAGTGCAGAGCTGCTTCACAGATTCCAGGAAAGCTGGGCAAGGCTTGCCACCAGCAAGGAAAGAAAAGGTCCAGAAATTCAAAATATTCTTACAGACATTGACTTGTCATACCTCCTCTCATACTTGTGAAATTAATGGCAGATGTGCAAGCACAAATTATTCTGCAATCAGTGTGTTCTTGATATTGAGATAATTTAATATCTTTTGTCCATTGCTTTTGTTACTCTCTTAAAACAGAAACAAAACCAAAAAAAAGTCATGAAAACAATAAAAATTATGGCCAGCCACATGTGAGCAATGCTTATTATTTCAGAAGAGCACAGACCTAGGAAAAAATGGAAAGATGAGTTGAGAGTAGCTCAGATTGCAGTTACATAGCTATATGCACAGATGGTGCAACAGGTGTATTGCCTGTCCTCTTCTCAAACATGCTTTTAGTTTAACCTGTACAGATGTGAAAATGGGACTATGGCACAGAAGTGATGGAGAGATCTTACTTCTTTACCTTGCACTGTTAAATGCACTACCATACCCAGAAACATAGGTCATATTTTTTCAAAAGTTAAAATATTAGAATTGGAGAAGAAGTGAAAAAAGGTGATTATATCTCTAGAAAGCATGTTTACAATGTGGAGTTTATGGAGTTCAACCTATGCAGGTGATGAAGAAAATGGAGAAAGTACCTGATGAATCTGTCCAGTATTCCAACACTTAAAATGACTGATTAAATAAGGAAGGTGTGAAAGATCCTTCCTACTAAGTGACTACTTACTGGGGAGCCCAGAACTGGACACTGTACTACAGGTGTGGTTGCAGCAGTGCTGGGTGGGGGAAGAACACCCCTCCCAATCCAGTCCACGATACCATTAGCTTTCTGTGTCACTTTCGTTCAGCTTCGTGTCCACCAGGACTATTTCCACAAAGCTGCTTTTCATCTTGTCATCTCGCAGCTTGTGCCACTGCATGGAAAGGAGACAAAGAAGTTGAGTTGAAAGAGTCAGAATAATCAGGTATCTTGAACGTATACGAAAGATCCAGTATATAATACATTTGTACTGTGGAATAGAAAGGGACTCATTTAACAAAATATGAGGGGGAAAACAAATCATGACACCTAGCAAGAGATTCTGTGTGGAAAGAAAAGCCAAGATAAAGCCAAGGAAAGAAAAAAAAAGATGCTCGGTATCCTATTCCTTTATCACTAGATAGTTTCTTGAAAGAATTATGAGTAGCCACAGCTTCTATTTCTCAAGTTGCCTATGGCAACAAAGCATGTTGTGAGCAAGGTAGAAGCCTTTCCTAGTAGATCAGACATCCAGAAGCACAGGATCTTAAAACTGCTAGATCTTCTTTCTTCAGAGATTTTTCTTTCTGTGCCTGAGCTACTGTGCAAGATACACTGTCCAATTACTGTTTGGAGAGTGACACAGCTGAGGTTGGATTGGATTGGATTGGATTGGATTGGATTGGATTGGATTGGATTGGATTGGATTGGATTGGATTGGATTGGATTGGATTGGCTGAAACTGGCAGAATTATACTGAGGGATAACAACAGGACACATGGCCAGTTATTTTTGTCCAGCTGTATTGGAAAAGATAATTTAAAATAATGACCCCCTCAGTAACAACTTATTCCTTCTTCTGCTTTAATTGGATCAGGGTTAGAGCTTATACTTAAAAGGCAAAGCTATTGCTTAGGAACTTTGAAATCACGGGAAAAGCAGGCTAGAAGTGCTCAGGAGTGAAAACTATTTTGCAGACCTAAGCCTTTATAGAAATTCAATTAGACTTTTAAGAAGGTCGGGTTTTGTTGTTTGTTTTTTTTTTTTTAATTGGGTCAGTGGTTAAGTCCCTCAGTATCATGTATGCACCCAGAGCAGAAAGTGTATAAAAACAACTCAGTACAAGAACATAGAAGGTTTATCAATGAAAATACAAAAAAGCTTGATCAGCATAACACACTGAAACATCAAACCCCAGCTTCCCTTAAAGTGATGCAAAGCAGCCATTTGATCCCAGAATACACACATGGTTAGGAATCATGGCACATACTTATCTTCTCATATCAGTTTTACCACTCCTAAGCTTCCTCTCACTGGCAAAAAGTGAGTGGAAGTCTGGATTCAAGGGCACCACATCTCAGACACCCATCAACAGAGGAATTTCAGGGTGCTGACTGTATCTGCCCACCCTAAAGTCCAGCACAGACACATGCAGTGGCTGTACACCTCAGAGGGAAAACACAATTATGTCTTATGATGACGGTCCCCAGTCAGGCCTTTGGGCTTGCGCCTTTATTTCATCTTTCTCCTTCTTTTTCCCTCCAGCAGTCCCCACAGACCCCGAGCAGGCCTGACGCACCACCTTCTCGCCCCCCAGACTCCCTGAGGCAGGGAGCACGGCTTCAACTTACATCCCGGGACCCTCTGGGTTCCGCATCAATTGCCCCCGAATTCCACATCAATTTTGTTACATAAAAGCCGAGGCTGCGGAGCCGGCGCCGCGGGCTGAGGCGCGAGGTCCCCCTGCCGGCTCCCGAGGCCGCTCCGGAGGCCCGGCGGCCCCGGGGCCGTGCGGGGGCTGTGAGGGGCTGTGAGAAGCCGTGAGGGGGCTGTGCGGGGCTTTGAGGGACTGTGAGAAGCTGTAAGGGGCTGTGAGGGCTGTAAGGGGAATGTGAGGGGCTGTGAGGGCCTGTGAGGGGCTGTGAGGGGAATGTGAGGGTCTGTGAGGGGCTGTGAGAGGCTGTGAGGGGGCTGTGAGGGGTCTCTGAGGGGCTGTAAAGACCTGTGAGGGGAATGTGAAGGGCTGTGAGGGGCTGTGAGAGGTTATGCAGAGCTGTGAGAAGCTGTGTGGAGCTGTGAGGGGAATGTGAGGGGCTCTGAGGGGCTCTGCGGTGGGGCTGCCCTCAGGCTGTGCTGAGGGAGAGCTGTGGGGTCACAACGCCAAGGGCTGGAAGCGGCACCAGGAGGGCTCCAGTTCCCCCTCACACCTCCAACAGCGTCAGTGCTGAGGCTGGACTGGGCTGCCCAGGGCTGTATCCTGCCAGGTCCTGTAAACAGAATCACAGAATCAATAAGGTTGGAAAAGACCTCTGGGATCACTGAGTCCAACCTTTGACTGAACATCACCAGGTCAGCCACATCCAGTCTTACCTTAAATACCTCCAGGGATGGTGACTCCACCACCTCCCTGGGCAGCCCATTCCAATGTATAAACCATCCTTTCCATGAAGAAATTCCTTCTGATGTCCAACCTAAACTGCTGCTAGTACAGCTTGAGACTACATCCTCCCCTCCTGTCACCAGTTGCCTGGGAGAAGAAGCCAACACTGCATCTGGCTACAACCTCCTTTCAAGTAGCTGTAGAGAGCAGTAAGGTCTCCCCTGAGCCCTTTTTTGTGGGCTAAACACCCTCAGCTCCCTCAGCCACTCCTCATAGGACTTACTCGCCCGATTCTTCCACAGGTTATTTTTGCCCTTCTCTGGACTCAAGGATAGAAATAGCACACCCTTCCAGGGGTACTTGTTTGCTATGCTGCTTGAGTGTCCTCCTAGAGAAAAATTTTTACCTCACACCGAGCCTGAGCTGCTCTTCTTTTAGTTTCTGGCTGCCATCTCTGATCTTCACACCATGCACCACTGCAAATAGCNCCCAGACTCCCTGAGGCAGGGAGCACGGCTTCAACTTACATCCCGGGACCCTCTGGGTTCCGCATCAATTGCCCCCGAATTCCACATCAATTTTGTTACATAAAAGCCGAGGCTGCGGAGCCGGCGCCGCGGGCTGAGGCGCGAGGTCCCCCTGCCGGCTCCCGAGGCCGCTCCGGAGGCCCGGCGGCCCCGGGGCCGTGCGGGGGCTGTGAGGGGCTGTGAGAAGCCGTGAGGGGGCTGTGCGGGGCTTTGAGGGACTGTGAGAAGCTGTAAGGGGCTGTGAGGGCTGTAAGGGGAATGTGAGGGGCTGTGAGGGGCTGTGAGGGCCTGTGAGGGGCTGTGAGGGGAATGTGAGGGTCTGTGAGGGACTGTGAGAGGCTGTGAGGGGGCTGTGAGGGGTCTCTGAGGGGCTGTAAGGACCTGTGAGGGGAATGTGAAGGGCTGTGAGGGGCTGTGAGAGGTTATGCAGAGCTGTGAGAAGCTGTGTGGAGCTGTGAGGGGAATGTGAGGGGCTCTGAGGGGCTCTGCGGTGGGGCTGCCCTCAGGCTGTGCTGAGGGAGAGCTGTGGGGTCACAACGCCAAGGGCTGGAAGCGGCACCAGGAGGGCTCCAGTCCCCCCTCACACTTCCAACAGCGTCAGTGCTGAGGCTGGACTGGGCTGCCCAGGGCTGTATCCTGCCAGGTCCTGTAAACAGAATCACAGAATCAATAAGGTTGGAAAAGACCTCTGGGATCACTGAGTCCAACCTTTGACTGAACATCACCAGGTCAGCCACATCCAGTCTTACCTTAAATACCTCCAGGGATGGTGACTCCACCACCTCCCTGGGCAGCCCATTCCAATGTATAAACCATCCTTTCCATGAAGAAATTCCTTCTGATGTCCAACCTAAACTGCTGCTAGTACAGCTTGAGACTACATCCTCCCCTCCTGTCACCAGTTGCCTGGGAGAAGAAGCCAACACTGCATCTGGCTACAACCTCCTTTCAAGTAGCTGTAGAGAGCAGTAAGGTCTCCCCTGAGCCCTTTTTTGTGGGCTAAACACCCTCAGCTCCCTCAGCCACTCCTCATAGGACTTACTCGCCCGATTCTTCCACAGGTTATTTTTGCCCTTCTCTGGACTCAAGGATAGAAATAGCACACCCTTCCAGGGGTACTTGTTTGCTATGCTGCTTGAGTGTCCTCCTAGAGAAAAATTTTTACCTCACACCGAGCCTGAGCTGCTCTTCTTTTAGTTTCTGGCTGCCATCTCTGATCTTCACACCATGCACCACTGCAAATAGCCTGGCTCCATCTTCTCAACAACCTCCTTGTAGTTGTTGGAAAAATGCAATTTGGTATCTCTTCTCCAGGCCAAACAGAGGGAGCTCCCATGGCCTCTCCTCACAGTGCAAGTACTCCAGTCCCATCACCACCAAACTTGCACTAATTTATCTATGGCTTTCTTGCATTGAGGAACCCAGGAGTGGACACGCTACTCTAGGGGTGGTCTAAGAAATGCTGAGCAAAAAGCAGTAGCATCGCCCCCCTCACACGATCTACTGGCAATGCTGCTGTCAATACGGCCCTAGCTACCATCAGCCTTGTTTGCTGCCACTCTTCTGTCATGAGCTACATGGACAGAAGTCATCTCACCAGCATCTTCCCCTTTCCACTTTTCCCCCAGAGCAGCTACAGCACTTTGGGACATGAGGTATCAAGAGCCTACGCATTTGCTCTGCTGGTTTTTAATGTTGCACTGTAGTTTTCTTGTCACATCTCCCCCTCTACTCTGGGCTGCCTCATGATCAGTCCCACAAGTCTAGCCCACTCTCAACAAATTTTTTACAATTTGCTCCATTCTCATTCTGGGAAATTTTCATGTAAAGCTAGAAGAAAATACAGGGAACAGGAGAATTACTCATGTGAACAGAACTCTGAGGCAGTCAAGGCAAAGACGACATGGGACAAGAAGACTGAGGTTTAGAAAAGAGAGAAAATTAATTATAAGGTGTGTTTGAAAGTCTAAAGCTATTCAGACAACTGAATGCAACAGGAAAAAATTGAATTCATACAGACAAATGAGAATATGGATGATAGCACATCAGAGATAGGGACAGAGACTCTCTAAGAGGAGAAGTTCCTATTTAATGAAACTTGCAAACCGTGCAACTTGAAAATTGCAGCTGATAGAAAGCAGTTTTCTTCTCAGAGAAATCATTAAGAATTTAAAGTATACTCTTAAAAAGGAAATTATAAAAACAATTATTTGTAAAACCTTGAAAAAATCTAGCCAAAGCATGTAATTTCAATAGTGACAGTAGAGTACAATCCAAAAAAAAAAATGGGAACAGAATGAGAACAGATAAAATACCAAAACAATCCTTTTACATTTTTAATTATTTGCACCCCCACCCCCCAACTTCCAAAGACAATCTTTGCATATTGTTTTTAGCATTTCCAAGAGAAATTTAAAAATCTCTTGAAAGTTTCTGTTCTAATACCAAAGGCATTGAATTTTCCTTATGGGCTGATTTCAATTGACCTAAAGAGAAGCACTGGGAGACTGATCGACCAGTGAATAAAGAGACTTGATAATTTTGATTATCAAACACAGGTCATATAAGTATATGGTAGGTTTTAAGATCCACAGTACTGTACAACTCCGTTGCGTATACTCATCTCCATCAGCTGTTTCATAAATGTTTTATTGGTGTGAATAAGTACAATTTCAGAAACAAGTAACAATATGAAAAGAAAGTAATACCACTAAAAGAAGGAATGTCAGGCAATAAAAGACGATGTCAGGCAAAAAATCTCCATCATACAGAACGGTGAGAAACCAAGAGGAGTAGTACCAATCCTTTCAGTTTATATTTACACTTCATACTTCTGAGACATGGAAATCCATTCTTTTACATGCCCCTGACAATTCCCAAGCATTTAAGGGAGTTGAATATGAACCCTAGGGGGAAGGCTCCAGCGTCACAGTTATTACACACCCACAGTGACCCTCCTGTGCAATGTGGAGTGGTGCTGACAAAAGTGTTAAGCTGGGTAGGGCTGTCACAATGACATTTTGCAAAGCATTCCTTGCCGCATTTCTTGGTGAGTTTAACACCTTAAGGTGTAAAGTAGTGTTATCATGTCCTCACATGATAACGCAATGTTACAGTGCACAAGCAAAGGAGATAAAGGAAGCAGTCCCGTTGATTGTAGATTTTTAGCAGCCAATTTTTAGCTTGCCCTGGGCATTTTAGGAGGTAAGCTGTGGAGACTTGGAAACATTGCCATAATTATTTATTGGCTTTATATAAAAATGTTGCTTATCTATTACTGATCTTCTCTGAGACACTTTTTTACAGTGCTGCTCTGGCTATACAAGCAATATTAACAAAAGTTTTTGCCTTGATAAGATTTGAAAAACACTTTAAACCCCTACTCCTTTTACATTTCTCCCTCTCACATGTGCAGAAAAGATGAGGGAAAAAAAAGAAAAAAAAAAGAGTGTCTCACCCATCTAGTTGTGGCAGCAACTCTGCATGTTCCAAGAATACACAGTATTCTGGAGGATAGCCATCGTTATCACTTGGGTTGTTGCAGTTGATACCTTGATCGTGGTATGAGCATATTTTTTCTAATTTTCACTATAAATATCGGAATAATTTGAAGTAAAATAACAATCTCTGTGCTGATCTTGCCAGCTCTTAGGTCTCTTAAGCTCAGAGTCATTGGGCCCTTTGTGGATGGAGAAAACATTACCTGAAAGGCAAATTGTGCAAGATCAAAAATATATGTAGGAAAATCATGCAGAGAATACTACTCCTGATTCAAGTGAACTCCTTAAAAAGCCTCTAACAAGTCTGTCAACAAATATGGTCTATTGGACAGCAGGCAACTGCAATGGGTCTTTGCCTTTCTTTCTCTTCCAGGCGATGTAAATACAACCAAACCACTCATGTGAAAACATGAAGAAGACAGCAGATCACCACAGGATTCTGAGCATTAGTTAGGTAAACTTAGATTTTGGTGCATTAGGACCTTCAAAGTAGTTCAGGGAGAAAAAAATCAGAAAAATATTCTTTTGTGTACAATGGCAATACTGCTTCTCAGCAGTCAGTGGGAAGATGCACTGCTTTTATTTTAAGCAAGTTGTCCAATATAGCTGGTAGAAATGCAGTTTCAGGAAGAAGTGAGCTAGATTTTGCACATAATAGAGAACACAGATTGTTCTGACCTGTGTGCCCAGTGGTCTTCTCCCAGTTAAAATGCCTCTTATGAAGAGGAGCAATCTTACTCTATTCGTCCTTCTCAGAGCAGGTAGCAGCTGATGTGATTATGCAGGTGAGTGATAGAGCCACTCATGACTGATATGAAGAAGATCTGTGAGAAGAGGTAAAATAGTGGAACTTTAAATTAGAAAATACAACGGACCCTGGAAACAATCCTGCATGAACCATGCTGGCTGGACATCAGAAGAAACATCACAGGCTCATCTTTCTGGTAAGTACACATAGACCAGTAAAAGGAGGCGAACTTACCTGTGTCTATTTGCATATTTGGAAATGTGGGTGTTCTGTGCTTTTTTACACGTGAATTAGTAAAGGTGTTCAAAGCGTCTTTCTGTTCAGCAATTTCTACAGCAGAGTGCTAGGTACAATTGATTTCAGCAAAAGAGAGGTGGTGGCCCTGTTAGTCATCCAGCCTGATGTAAAATTAAACAAGGGGAAATTTTTTTTATACTAAGTAAAATTCCTTGATTCGTAAACTAAAGGAGGAATCTGCCACTTTAAGTCATAGGAAAAAGAATTGCAGGCTCATCTTCTACAATGTCCCTGATGAGAGTGAAAACCGAGTCACTGGTGTTGTGGACCTCTGCTACTGTAACCCATTCCAAGAATGAGCTGCGCTGGCATCTCAGACACAAGGAAACGCACCTGGGAGATTGCTACCTTCAGTGAGGGAGCCATGTCAAGGCTGTAGCTCTCTGTGTCTCACATTTATTCTGTGTAGGACTGTCTCACTACTGAAACATCTGAGAGGGACCACAGCAATTTTTTAACATTGCCTACAGGGAAATGGTTCAAATGAAATTAGAAGGATGGCTGACTAGTTGAAAATTCCAAGAAGCTTATTTCCTGCATTTGAAAGCAGATAGGAAAAAATGAAATGGCTGTTTCCATTAGCTATAACCTGATTTATAATCTGGCATAAATGAAACATTTCAACAATAAGGAAAGCCTGAATTGAAACAATGGAGCTAAATGGTTCCAAAGAAAAGCTGAGAAAACACTAACTTTGAAACACTGAAACTGAGAAAAAGCTAACTGAGAGAGGGCATCTGTGAATGTCCTGGTATCTTTGTAGCACTGAGGTTTATGTCAGGGCAGATACAGAATTGGCATTAGAGTTATCTAGACATTTAGGTGCTTTATTTGTCACCATCACTATAACGTACAAGCATTTCCCAAGAGAAGTAGACAAGTACTGCCACACTGCAAGAGAACTAAAGCACAGAGTTAAGCAATTTGACCAAAGTCATTCAGGAAAGTTGTGAAAAAGCAAGGTACAGAATCTGATCTCCTGAGA
>VYZR01109800.1:59738-85691 GCA_013400675.1 Oxylabes madagascariensis | reverse complement strand
CTTCTTCTCAGAATAGTTCCTCCTGTCGAGAGCAGGCATGTTGGCAGGCAATGATATTGTAGAGAAATATTTCAGTGAAGAAACTGAGAAACCTGTTGTCCGAAGGAGGCACCGTGGTATTTTCCATGAGTAAAAAAATGTTAAAACCTGAGAGATGTACAAATGAATACGATGCAGAGGCAGGGATAAACTAAATGAAAAGTTGGCAGATCTGGAAAGATCTGATGTGCCACTGGGACAGTGAAGTCTGTTTTCCTGTAAGCACCAGGACTACAAAGGAAACCTGCAAAACTGTTAAATAAAACTGGGGTTTCAAAAGGAAGAGAAATTTTTCATTTTAGTTAATGCCAGGAGGAATAGCTATTTTCTTCTCTTTTGATTAAAATGGCTGTGGAGAAACAGGGCTACAAAGCTGCTCTGGCCATCAGCACTTGTGTTGCTGCTGCTCCCAACCAGCCTTCAGCTTCCTCAGCTGGGTATGTTCTGAATCTCACCTCAGGGGAGTGTGGGGCACATCTCAACTCCACATCCTGGAGCCCAATTCCCATGCCTCATCCCTTTCAGATTCCACTTATTTGGTCTCATCAGAAGTTTTCAATGAGACAAAAGAGATTCATATTTTGAACATAATAAATTACCCCAATCTCTCTCTCAAGATCTTTGTCCTCACGTGTTAAACAGCTGCTGTCCCTTAAGAAATGCCAGTGGATCAGGAATTGTGGTCCCACAGCCTGGATCCCCGCACCTGAGACTCTGGCTCTTCAACACTGCTCCAGTCCCATTGCAGACACGCATCCTGCCAGCAGGAAGTGCCCAGCCAGCAAGGGTGAAACAGGAGTGAGCTCTGGGCACCAAACCAGAGAATTCTGTGAATTCTGGATGCTCCACCTGGATGTGTCCTTCTCTCACCAAAGAGCTCCACGTTACTTGGGGCTTTCTAGAGCTGATCTTCATCTATCCAGACGGTTTTCCGCTGCTCCTCCCCGATCCTGTCTTTTATTGTCCGGATAAGATCCTCAATGCTGCTCCACGCCTCTGCCTCCACAGAGGCATAAAGGCAGGGCAGTGCCTCCAGTTCTTTCTCCTTCAGGCGGCACATCCGTAAAAACTCATCCTCGGTCTCCAGCTTCGGCAGCAGTTTCCTGTATCAAATGAGCAGACCAAAAATAAATGTCTTGCATTTTAAGTTAATCCTGCAGTCCCAGCTGTCCCATCAAGAATTTATTTTCTCCTAACTACTCACAAGCAATAAAAGCAGTGAAGAATGCAGCTACTCCAGGTCTACCATCCCCTTACCTCCATGCTGCCCCCAAGGAGAAATATTTGCTATGGGGAAACAATTTAAGAGGATTGAATGGAGGGAGAGTGCAAGTGTTTATGAGCTCTTCTCTTCCAGCTTGCATTACCTTAAGAAATGCTGTGGGAGTGCTGAGCATGGAGAAAACCACATTTTCTTCGGTCTCATCCTCCCACAATGCTCATTGCCACCAGTGACAGTGAAAGAGTGCCAGATTTGGGGAATTCCTGCTTTCTCCGGTTGTAAGATTTCAGGCAGGAGTCATGGGAGGAAATAGTGCACATAGAAGTACCAGATGGAGAGGGATGAGGCTCTTTATTTCTCTCAGTGAGAACATTATTGGACTCAAGAATTATTCACTGAACAAGACGGAACATCAAATATGCAAAAGGCTTGACATGTTACCTGAACCTCTTGATGTTTTTCTCTGAGACTCTTATAAAGAGAACAATAGGATATATCTTGGCTTTGATTAAATCCTTCGTGCAGCTTATTCCAGCTTCCAGGAGACAATGCTTGTTCTAAAAACAAAGTCATAACAGTGTCACAAAGGAAAATTCACTGCTGTGGAGTCTCAAGATAATGATATCTATCCCTTATGGGGTCATTTGGAAAGCTCTCTATTTACCATTGTACTGATTTAAAACCTTTTAATCAAATATACATTCAAAGTCCAGCTCCTCCTACTGGTTTTAAACTAGTCAGTCAAATAACAAGCTGAGTTTAACAGCTTTCTAAAAAGGTTTAAAATGGAAATGAATTGCTCTACAGATGAAGAGTATGATAAAATACCGGTATTACATATAGACGCAAACACACAGACTCGCTTTTTGCTCAGAAAGAACATCTACTGCAACTACTTGTGAGACAAAAAACCATCACTTTAATTCTCCTTTTTTTACATGCTGTGCATCAAATCTACTCTACTTGACATCAGATCTCTGTCTTGGGCATTGTTATCTTTGTTCTGTACACCCTTGTGTCTGGGTTTCAGGCTTCTCTTTCCTTTGTCTAGGTCCTTGTATCTCTTACTCTCTCGTGTATTCATATATACTTATGATATGAAAAGGAAATGAATAAAGGATGGAGCACAGAAAATGAAAGGATATTTAACTGCATCTATGTGGGTCATCACAGGGAATGAGGGAGAATATAAAAGGGTATGGCTGAGGATGGAGAAGAAAAGGAAAAGTAAGAGCACAAATAAAAACCATTTGGGGGAATAAATAAAAATCTGAGATTGAAGGAGGGTAGGAGAGAGAACGTGCAACTGTAAATTGGTCAGTCTGTAACCCACAACATTGCAGAGAGGTTCACAAAGAGCCCAGAGAAGGGACACACAGCACTGAGAGCACCTTGAGAGCAACAGCCTCGATGTTGGCAGGTACAATACATTCGTACGTGTTCAGATTCTTTTCTCTGCTGAAGATGACGGTCTCTGTCCTTTGCTTCCTTAAGAACTCTTCCTTTGTTACAATATCTAGGAAGAGATGTGGATGGGGACAAAATCAAATTTACAGCAGCAGAACACGTAGAAAAGTATCCAGAAGTACTTCACATGGGATGTAAGGATGGTTCAGGGAAGGAGGATGAGCAATGAATTGTCTTAACAGCTGCCTCATTTCTTCCATTGAATTCAATTAAAGCCTAATCTGATCACAGCTGAGCATCTCAGCTATATCCTGCACCAATGAGTCCTTGGGCAATTACTACAACACTATGAAGGCATTAAATTAAAACAGTAAATACAATTCCAGAACCTAACGTTATATAGTAACAGTTCAGGGATGGAGGGTGCTGAGAAGTGCTAAAAAAAGGTGGTCTCTTCAGTACAGGATCCTAAAACAAGGATTTAGTGTTCCAACATTTGTGTTTAAAGTTTCAAAAAAATTTGGCTTAGGTTGCAATGTGTGATACCGGCCCCCTTGTGAATTGCAGCTCTACATCAAAGCTTTTGTTTTATGTTGCAAGACAGGGGATATTTATTATAATACTTAACTTCTCAGTTTCTCCGTCTGGATGACTGTAAGGCTGCATACTATGCTGTGGGTATTCAATATTAGTGTAAAAATGAAACGTCAGCTCTGTTTAATGCTGGGTTGTATACAATCCTGCCCTGCAGCCATCACGGCGCTGCGTACTGCTTTAATAGTAAATACTTAGCATGGAAGAAAATCAGTCTTTCCAGTAGATCAAATGCACAATCTTCACAGCTTGGATGAGACAGAAACCTAAAGTCGCTCTAGGGAAGATATTCCTCATAATAGCAAATACTAGAAACAAATTAATCAAAATTTCACATTGCCTAGATATGCAGTATGCAAACAGTATGCAAACAGAAAGAGCACTCACAGCATTTCAGTCTCTGAGGGGCAGCCTAGCAACCACACAGCATACACATGGATAATATTTATAGACACAGAATCTCATAACCATGTGTACTGGCTGTCTCAAAAACATTCAAATATCCCAGATAGTCTCAAAAAGCAGGATTTACAGCTACACATCACTCTGATGTGACTTGAAGTACCTCAAGCAACTCTCACATGTGCATTCCCCTACGTGTGCACGCATATATATGTTCACATTTCCAACACTGAGGGCTGGCAGTCATGGCCCTCTCTTATCCCATTACCTGGCTTGCATATGTTGAATTCCAGGGCACCTCCAGAGTTGAGGAGCTTCTGCACCAAGGGCTTGGCCAGCATGCTGGGGGTGAAGAGCACGGGGCGCCTGCGCTCGCAGTGGATGGGTCTCACCAAGCTATAAGGGATCAGGCTGAGCTTCTTATCGATTTCACTCTCGGAGTCCAAATCTGAGCAGAGAACAAGACATTCATCCTCTGGGTTCCTCTCCATCAATATTTGGAGAAAAAAAGGAGGCACACATGAACCAGAAATGACATGGTTAGTCATACCGGTCCTCCTTCCCTTTTGCTGGGCTTGTCTTTACTATACTCACAGCACTATGATGTCCAGCCTAATACTAAATAATTCAACTGCCTTTTGCTTTCAAGTGATTATTTCTTAACCTCTTCAACACAACATTTGCTTGGAGACTCTCTGCTTGTTAGCTTGACTTACTCCGAGTTAAATGTTTTGGAGCAAAAGGCAAGAAAGCACCCAGGAAGGACTGCCAGCCAAACAGGACATTTCAGTGTCTTAAAGCTGCCTGTGGAGGCTTGGTGCCCCAAGCACTTTTAGTAAAATCAGTTTTGGTCACAATTGCTGTTGAACTTTTGCAGAGTAGACCACAAGCGCAAGACCTGTGATATATTTTGCAGCTGTGCTTTTCTGTAGATGTTTATGTAGGCCTTTGTGTCACTGCTATGTGTGTAAAGGCTATTTTAGATTTGTACCTTCCAGTTTATCATGCAGCTGCTTCTTCCCTTCAGATGAGCTGAGTGCCAGGCCCGACGGCCAGCCCGTGACAATGCGGACTCGCTCGTTGCTGTTCATTCGTTTGTATTTGTTCTCAGACCTACTGACAAACTGGAAAGGTGAACAAAAAAAAGAGAGATACTTGAGCCTCACTTCTTGTATTATTTACCCTCCCATGTATTCATCAGCTGACACTCGTTACCTACGAGATCTGGATCACTCGTGTCTGTCAAAGACAGGACTCCACGGATCTGTGGACTGAATTCTAAGACTCTTTAAATATCATAGATCTGTTTCAGAGCCTGTGTTAATCCCCTTTGGGATTTGTTGTTTTGTTCTCTGCTCTTAAGAGGCATGTTTTCCCTTCACAAAGCTCCCTGCTATCACCAGTACAAGCACTGATGTGTACATCATACCCAGAGTATGTGCACAAATGTATCACAGGCTATACCCAAACCGCCTCTTCTTTGCTCTATCAGAGAGACTTAAAAACTCCCAAATGGCATCTTTTTATAGTCATTTTACAGGAGAAATAGGCTTCATGCTTTCCTTCCCCATCCACCCGCCGATTCCTCTATCCAAACATTAACTCCTCCTCCTGTGTATTTGCTAACCTTTCCCAACCACCTTCCCTCACAAAGCTTTATCTTCCACACAGTCTCTGTCATGCTCAGAGTCACTGGCCCACAACTAAAGGACTATTTTCTGATGGAGCCCTATCTCACAGGCTTGGAGATTTGATCCAGCCTATTGGATTTGTCCTTATGGTACAAACAAAGCACTTTTCAGCCTCTGATGGCAGATGTGTGGGATTCCTCAAGGCACATCCGTAATGGAAGCCATGCTCTTAAAAACAAACATCCCACACCACAACAGAAAACACAACCCATCCTTCTCCTTCATGCATTAAATCGCTTTTTGATAGGAATAAATTCTAATACAACCTCTACACCTGAGCTGGGATTTCTGGGCAAATTAGGATAGCCTGAGAACATCTACTGTTCAGATCCACTGTTTCAGACATTGCACTGAGGAGTTGAACTTCATTACCTGTAAAATCTGACCCAAAAGAAAGCTTGCTCTGGATAGGCGAGGGCTGGTTTTTGGGTCGTTCTGCAGGGCAGGCTCCTCTGGCTGCAACGTATTCTAGTGAAAAACAAAACAAGAGTTTTTCTCCCCCCAGCTCTTTTTTGTATTTTCTTTTTAATCGTAACATTTGAGAAACAAAAGAAGCTGAACCAGATATTTTGTATTTCCAGTAGAAGGGATAGTGATTGATACCAATCCCAAATACAGAGTTCTAAACAAACAGTGGACATAGCATGGCCTGTGCTGACAAACACTGCTTTTTCACTGCTCCTTCACTGCTCTTCACATTCCTTTGTTTGCAGACTGTTCTCCACACCTAAGAAAGAGATAATTTCTGCACCAAGAAAGAGCATGCACAGCTTTTGCTTTCACAGGCACCTCTGCTTGTGAAAGGGATCTCTGTCCCTTTGATCAGTGGGGCTGCAAGCACAGAAGGAATGTGTGACACTTAACCTTGATTGAAATCAAGCACAAGTCTACCTGTCTCTGCAAAACTTAGAAGCATGAATGTCTCCCAGACACTAAAAATAACTTATGGCCACTAATACATCAGGAAGGCAGTTTTAATTATGTAAAAATGGAATTTTGTGGTCTAAAGAAAGAAAAATCAAATTGCTTTTAGTGATGGAAAAGGAAATATCAGAAGGGCTGTTGTGTGTGGAGGCCTGATAATCCCAATTCTCTCCACAGCATCCAGGCTGGAAGAGACAGGTCTTTCTAAAATAGGACAACAGACTCTGTGGTTTAGAGGCTTATTCACAATAGGAGAGAAATAATTCTGATTATTAACTGCAAGGACACAGCTTTTTCCTCATGTGTACATGAAGACGCATTAAATGTTTATGGGCAGAGAAGCATGAGAAGGGTAAATAAAACACAGACCAGAGTTTGGACTTTTAAAGTCTAGTCCCTCCTAGCTGGTAGGGTTAATAGTGAGTCAGAGTTGGGTTTATTCCCAGGGACAATATTAGTTAAAGCAAACAGAAGGTGCCCATTGCCTGACACAATCAAAACCAACAGAGAGTGTAAACAGGAATTTCTGTAAAATGATGATGAAAAATGAAAAATGAAAAACCAGTAGCAGGGGAGTATGAGGTGTTAAAAAGACTTTGTAGATACTTACTCGCAGTGCCCGAAGGGTGTTGTAGGAGTTTTCTGTCTCATCTTTGCTTCCTCTGTGCATCAACCGCTGCAGCTTCACCAAAAGGAGTTGCTGGGCTCTGAAAGAAAGGATGAAATGATACAGATCAAGATATTTTTGAAACCACTCACAAGGAAGCTGGATTGCAATGGGTCTGTGCCTACGGAAAAGATCAAATAGAAATAGCAGTGAGGACTGACTGAACCATGCAGTAAAGGCAGGAACAAAACAATATGAAGAACTGCAGCGCAGTTAAGGATTAAAGAATATCCATGGAATATTTGCATTGATACTTTTTGAGTGACCCACTTTATTTTTTCAGGTAACATCTGGAATCTCTGTTCTTAAGTTTTATAGCTCGTACTACAGTTTAACATCAGAACCTATCTCAAAATTTAAGACACAGACATCTCTTTCCTTCCAGCAGTAATTCAGTTCCCTGTTTCTGGATCCCTGCTCTCAGTACTGGTCACTCAGCATCACTCTCACCTGCTGTAGCTGGGAATGGTCCCCATCTCCAGGTCCCTGTCGGTGAAGGGATCCACCCTGGCACACAGCCACTCACACCTGCCCTGGTACATGGTGTCGAGGATGTGGACAATCTCATCACATTTCACCGACAGGGAGCAGCAGTCCAGCTGGCTGGAGATGTTCAGGTTCAGGCGGATGTGGAACGAGTCCCCCGAGGTGATGAGCCCTTCCTCCAGCTCCGACAGCAGCTTTCGGTACCCTGCAGCAGGGAGGGGAGGGGTGAGGCAGATCCCACACTGCTGTTGCTGCATTCCCCCTGGGAGAAGCCACAGCACGAGCTCCTGAGGGTCCTCTGAGAGAGGTTTGCATTTCCAGAGAGCTCCTTGCAGTAGTTTCAGCAAGACCATGGGCCTGAACCTCAGGGACACTGATGGGGCACTGACTCAGGGCCAGCCCATCCTGCTGCTGTAGGCTCTGTGGGAATATTCTCATTATAATGTTAATTTTACGTAACTCCATTCTCAGTACTCCCCACATGACCTGTGGAACAGAGAACTCAGCCAAGACACAGACACAGCTCTGCCCTCAAAGTACCATGTGAGGTCTGCCACCAGTTTTAATGACAAGTTATTCCTCTTGTTATTAGCTCTAATTGGCACTACCAGAATCTATAACATGCTTTGTCTGCAGTTAAGTGATGCTCAAAAAATTGCAATAGTCTTTCCTACCATTGAAAACATCAAAGAAAATCAAAGGCATCACTTCCTGCGTGATCTGTGCAGCTGAAATTCTCTAACCAGCATAAAAACATGAATGCCCATTTATACACACCAGTAAAGAATGGATTTTGGAATGTAATTTTTGATCCATAACCTGAAATTATCATTATAGAACCTGAACACTAAAATCAAATTCTGCTCGCCACACATGAACTCCAGCTGTTAAAGATAAGATAAAGCCACAAAGGTAATAAACAGGGCAACTCCATCAGGTAAATGCTAAATCGACCAGCTGGATAAAGATCATTCAGCTCACCACATTGTACTGCAGAAAACTGTACATAAAAATAAGCTTGAGCGTGTTTCATGAGTCATGTTGCTATTGGCCACCATGTAAATGTTTCAGAATCCTGTTGAAAAGCATATGTTTGTTTTTTTTTCTCAGACACCAGGCGAAAAGCTGAAGCAGTTCCACAGAGGAGTTGTAATTAACACCAGTGGCATGCTCCACATTTATCCTAATACAAAGGATATGCTGGCCCTGTCACTCTCTTCCAGACAGGTTCCTATAAAAGCCCCGGGACTACTTGAGATAAGAAATACTTTTGGTCTTACCTTCATGATTTGATTTATACTGGAGTGTTACTGGACCACTGCACCTCTGAATTGTCCAGTGAACTTCTTCCTTTGTGCAAGTATCCAAAGGAACACTTTGATTTTCCCCTTTAATGCAGCCCTCCAACTAGAAATGAAAGAAATATTACTCTCCAGTGCAGGTTCAATCTCTGAGTCAATTAAACCATTTTTTTAAAGTGCCATGATCTTTTTCTCATTAAACAATGTAGACACTTTGTTATCAGGATGTAGATTATATCCCAATTATATAATTCTTTTTCTCTCAAATTAGGAATGCTAGCAGTCAACAGAACTGCAGCACTTGGACAATCCCAGGCTTGCCTGGGAGTAAGAAGTGCAGGAATATAAGTTGGGGCGGCGGGGGGGACGGACGTGTTTTTCCCCCTTGGAGGCATTTTAACCAGAAAATGGTTTGGGAACATTGGCAATGGAGGGAAAAGTAAGTAAAGAGAAACTTGGCAGAAGCACTGTTGAACTTGTGCTCGTGGGATGCCAGGGACAGCATAGGTGGGCTTGGTGACCATTTCATGCTCACCAGGAGGATCTGGTGTCCCTCCCGAAGGCCAGCTTTCTCTGCAAGGGAGCCTGTCTTGACAGAGCTGACGAAGCTGCCTCTGTCATTGCCCCCCAGCAGGGTGATCTCTGAGTTGAGGCTGTCCCCGTTGAGCGTCACACGCTGGATCGTGTGGCACGAGCTCCTGATGCGGCCCACGGACGTGACAGAGGGACGGAAGGGTCTGTGTCCGTGAGAGAAAGGGACAATGGGTATCTCACTCTGAGTTAAATGCACACATGAGAAATGAGAGATATACAAATAAACTTCTAGCATTATCAAGCACTAGGATCTAAGGACTCTAAAAGAAATCCTCCTCGGGACTGCACAAGTTCTGGGGAAGAGTATCTGGATTGCTCCCAGTGCATCTCTGAAAACTCGGTGTATAACAGTTCTCCACTCAGCAAGCTCTTGCAGCAAGATAACAAGATCACAAGGAGAAATTGAAGCCTTAGAACATTTTGTCTGCCTTGAAGTTTTTGAATATTTAGGATGACCTTCATGGGTTTACAGGACATGAAAAGGCTCCAAGATAACGTAATACTGCTGCCACCATAATCACTCCCGCTGTTATAACTTCAGCAACTAATAAATAAATAGAGAGTTTCTACCACAGCACTCTTTCCTCTCAGTCTCTAAGGTAGGCAAACTGGCATCTCCAGTACCTTTCCAGAGAGAACTTTCTAAATATGGAGTTGACATGCTCAAGCTCATAGGCATCCAGGCCTTCTGACTGATGAGAAGAAGAGGAAGAGTGCACTGAAGGAGCTCCATGTGAATGCCTGTCGTGACTGTCATCTGGAAAGAGTAACAAGAACAATAATGAGTCCTAGATGAAGTGACAAAGATGGAAAAGGGGGAAATGAATTTTAATTGATCCCAGCTGAAGCTGAAGAAGGAAATTCTTCATGCAGAGGTATGATTCACATCCACAGGACATGGCACAAGGAATGCCACTCTCATAGGGTGGAACCTCTGGAGACTGTCCAGTCAAAGGTCAGTGCTGGGTCAGCTCAAGGAGATTGCTCTGGACTTTGTCCAGCTGGGTTTTGATTCCTCCAAGGATGAAGAGTTTGACTAAAACTCACTGGAAAACCCTGTTCCAGTGTTTGACCACCCTCGCTAACAAAACTAACCCTTTTCCCACTTAGTTCTTCAGGAATGGCTGCTCTCCCCTTCTCACCGCTGGCCGACCCTTTGTCTTCTTGATTTACTCACAGGCTGTGTGCCCCATTTAATTAGAGCAGGGCTGGTTATCTGACAGTCTCTGTAGCTGGGGACCTGATCACATATTAGCTCATATTTCAATTATACATGATATCCCCTTGCTTACCATCCAGCTCCAAAGCATCACATCCAAAGCTGTCATTGTCCTCTTCAACCAGGCTAGAATTAAAAACAAAGCATGAGATAATGGAAGACAGAGAAAGCTGAACACTTTCAAGCTTTCAGCAGATTTCCAGTTTCAGTAGATTTCATTAAGTTCTGAAGGAGGAACTTCTGTGAAAAAGGAAGATGTTGGAGGTGTTGCATCAGGCGATGGTGCAGCTGCAAAAAAATAAACAAGTAACATCCTTGAGGGTCCAGGGAAGATACAGAAAAGGGCAGGAGACAACGTGTCAGGCAGCATGGGAAGCAGCAGGAAGGTTTAGAAGGAAGAATTGTCAACAGCAGTGAGGAAATGAAGATTTTGCTGAGGACAAGGAAGCTGCTGACTGATGGTCTGGTGTGTGACTCACAGCACACTTGGTTCAGCATGGATATAAAAGGCTGCACCATGCCTGCTGTGCATGCACTGCCCCACGGGGGTTTTCCACAACACAGTAAAAAGCCAGAAGTTCACTCATGGACAGAGTGAATGCAAGGGAAGTTACTGAAGTGCAGCAGAAAAGGAGTAATTCATCTGCTTGATACAAAGCGCTTGAAGCATTTTATAGCAGTTTCAGGGTACCTCGCATGGCTACTCAGGTACCTGCAGAACAGAATGGCAAAGTGCTCCAGCCTTTTGCACAGGAATTGCCCAGCTCCCAGTGACACAGCCATTCCTGCAAAGGTGACTAGCTTGGCTGGCCTTAAAACCACTCTAAACTCACTAAAATTTTGCTCTTTCAGGGATATTTGGGCTGTCCAGCCAAGTGAGTGATCTGTCAGCTTCACCAGAAGGACTTCATTAAAGCATGTCCTTTGGTTGCAAAGCTGTTTAAATAACAGCTTGTTGTTTTTCCCATTCAAAATGATTTGTAGGTCTCCTGTGGAGCTGATATTCCTCATATTTGGCTTCAGCTGAAGGGTGAATTTTTGCAGCCAGGCTGCAGAGAATCAGCTATTTTTGCACCATGCATAAGCAAGGAAATAATGTACCTTTTCCTACATTAAATGATGATCTCACCTTTTTTTTTTCACACAAATTAAGAAGAGATGAACTGTGAAACCTGCAACTTGGCTTGCAAACAGCAATTATTCTGGATTATGTTCACAAATAAGTTCCAAAAATTTATCATGCTAATTATAAAGTTATAAACTACAGTGAACTTTTGGGCAGGTTCTTGAGATACTTGACTTTAGTGATTATCAGCTCAACAAAGTAAATCCACATTTGGACCTTGTTCCAGGGTACCTTTTCTTTCCATATGAAGAATATCTAACATGAGGGAAAAATTCAGATTTCAGTACAACTCAGTCTTCCAATGCCTTAAGACACAGAACAGAATACAGTCAGAGTTACAGTGAAATAAATCCACCAGATGAATAATCTCCATGTAATCTCTACTGTGTTCTGTAATACACTGCAAATATTGAAAAGTTCAGGCATGCCAAAGGCTTCTCAAGCATCTGAAGCACAAAACATTCAAATCATTAATAAAAAAACCCCCTTTTCTCCATCTTGAATTGATACAATACACTTTAAAAAGGGACTTAGAGGACGATGAAGGAGAAGCTAAGGGAGACTAAAATAAACACTGCTTAAATCCTCAGCAGCCTATAAAATTATGTGGGAGAACCAGCTGAGGATGCCCTCAGTGGAAGCTGTCTTGCAAAGCTGTCCAGAGAGAGAGGCAGAGGTGGCAGTCTGCCCAAGATCAGATTGTTTTGAAAAACATAAAAATCTGAATGAAGTTCTAATAAAGATTAGATACTAAAAACAGATCTAATAAAGATCTAAACCCTCCACATATTGCTTGCTTCTAAATTGGTCTGCTCTGTTCTTTTCTCCTTCTGCTTGAGACCTTTAGGGAATGCATTTGTGTCTCCTGGTGTTTCCGATGCAGACACTGATGCTATTGACACCACGCCGACACAGCATGTCTGAGTATCACATTGCAAAAACCTTTTAGAAGAGGGGTCAGTGCCCTTTAGGGAACTGTGAGGCTGGAGAGGTCTCTCTCCTTCCTGCCGCCAACTTCCCACTCAGCAGCTGATGTGATCTCACTGCCAGGGGAAGTCCGCAGGGCCCTGACCTGACAGAAGTGGAAGCTGCAGCAGAAGGTGAAGCCAAGGGCAAAGCCTCTCTCTCCCCTCCCTTCTCTGCTGAGAAACAGACCCTGAGACTCACAAAAACCACCTCCCTCCTCCACTCCTCACAGACGCGCAAGCGGCTCTGCTTTGGCAGCTTACAGAGCGAAGGGGGGGCTTTGAGAGAAGGGGAAGAACAGGGACATGTGGGCAGTGTGGAGCTGAGGGGCAGAAACTGAAGCTGGATCAATGTCTGAAGGTAGAGAGAGCACTTTCTCCAACAGCATCAGTGCAGAGTCATCCCGGTGCTGTTTGTGTTTGTGTTTGTGTTTCTGTCCATGACAGGCAGGGCTGCAGGGCTATCACGGTGTCATTCATCCCGGCTGAACTGCCAGACACTCCTGAGTGCTTCGGACGAAATGTGTGATGAAGGGCTGAGCCTTGAGAAGTCTGAGTTAATCCTACGCCTTACAGAGACTCTTCAACCAGAGGCAGGCACAAGGACCTCTCCAGCCCTTTTCCCCCTGTCCCTGTGCCAGGTTTCCCCCTGTGTGACCCACCTGCAGTGAGGGGTGTCCTCCTTGCAGCGCCGCACGATGGAATCGTTCCCGGGAGGCTCGGGGGTGGTCGACATGATGCTGTCATTGCGATTCCGCAGGGTTTGCTTTGAACGAGAAACCAAAAGGTGTCAGAAAGGTTATCTGCCTGAAATGTGCTCTCACTTCTAACTCACAGCAGCATTAGCAATGGTGCTCTGCACTGCCTGTGCTCTGCACTGAGAAGCACACACAGAAAAAGAAGTTGATTTTAGCTGTGCAGAATCCAAGAGCACTCATATATCCCAGTTTTTAGCACAAGGCACAGCCTGTGTGCTGCCACCGCACCTTCTCCTGTGGCCACAAAACTGCCTGATTTACTGAACCATTGTAACTTTACTTGTGTATGTGGCACAGCTGACAGGAGGAGGGGGGTGAAAAGCAGTATGTGTACTTATATAAATATATATAGTTGGAATGACGGAGAAAAATACTGATCTCCATATATGAAATAATTAATCTTCCAGTGCACTGGAAACTAAACCCTGAATTGCACTAGAGGGAAAACAGTATAAGTCATCTAAACATCCAACAGATATCCCAAAAAATATTCCTAACTCAGCTAAGCTTATTACGAGTGGCAGCAAGTTCTTTCCTGGCTATTCTTGAGTATAATTTCCTGGGGGCAGCATTTTTCACAGTGTTCTAGAAAGATGTTTTGTTCTTTGTTATTAACACTCTGCAAGAGCACTCTCTCTATCTGCCTGTCCTGCTGTGTCAGTGCTCACGTATGTATAATGGAATATCTACCTTGGAAGATTATGGGGATACAGCAAGCAGGGAAGAAATGGTTTGACTATGGTATGCAGAAATTTCCAACTGTGATCTGCACCCCTTTCCTCACTCGTTGTTATAGACAGGAAAAGCATTATAGAATTCAAAAAAACCCTTAAAATTTTCTCAGAGAAGTTACAAAGCAGCTTTTAAAGCAAATCTCTTTCTTCTAAAAGTAAATGTTAAATGGCATAAGGAGACAGCAAGAGGTCATAAATACTCTGAAATATCTTTAAATAAACACAAACCAATTCTGTGATTTTGGGAAAGGCTAATAACACAGTTCTGACAAAACGCTGGTAAAAGGATTAAGGGAGCTTCTGACAAGGGCCTTGAATGGGATCACAGCTGGGATGCTGGGGAAGTGCTAACACTGAGTTGTGAAAGCTCTGAACCACATTAGGAGAGATGGCTGCGGACAGACAAGGGGCATCCTTACGATCTTGGTGACTTCACAGCTGCTGATGGAGTTACTGATGGACACAGAGGAGCTGGTGTCCGTGCGGCCGGTGCTGCCCTCAGCCCCGTCTTCATCCTGTGCTCTGACTGCTGCACTCGCAGGGACAAGGGAAACACACAGAGAAAACACGGAGAGAAGCGTGTCAGAGCACTTCCAGTGCAGAGCCTTTCCCAGATGTGCCACTGCACTGTTCTCTTTCCATTTCGGCTGGTTTTGTACTGGACAGAGCCCCGGACACGCTCCTGCTCTGCAGCTTTGGCTCACTTTCCTTCCCCAGCAGTTCCCAACAAAGCACAGAAATTTCCACCCCTCTGCACAGACTCCTGCCCACTTTGTCTCTCAGCTCTGTCCTGGATGTTTTTAATAGACCTTTGGATGCTATTTGACAAATTAAAGGAGGACTGTTTCATGAATTTATGTTTTAATTTCCCCACCTGAATCTGGCAATCTGCAAGGTTTGGCTCATTGAATTACACTTTGTTACCACAAAGAATTTACAACAGGGACCAAGAAGCCTGAGATCCCTCAGCAGCCCCAGGTAACAGAGAGTGAATGTGGGCTCCTTCCCCTCCTCAGCACCTCTGATTGGTTCTAGCATTGCACACTGCCTGCCAGCAAAGCTGCTGTTTAACATGGAATACCTTGGAGCAGGAGCTGCGTTTCCCAGGATATTTTGTCCAACAGGGGCACACACAGCTACTGAAGGATTTGCTGCCTCTGATGGTGTTTGGTGTTTCAGGGGTAGTGTTACACAAACAAGAGGAATTAGGACTAGCTCAAACATGAGTGTACAGCAACAAATTTGGTAACTTGGCAGCTGGCTGGGGCATGGGTCAATCCCCCTCTCCCAGTCTTTGCAGTGCTTTAGATTTCAAATTAATTCCCTTTTGCTGAAGGACGAAGGAACTCATTAGACAATCACTAGATTAGGGCCTTTTCAGCTTGAATGATTTTTCCAACAGCAAAAAGAGAATGGTATAATGATTTTTAGTACAGATGTTACACAAATGACTTTACAACTTTTGTAAACTAAATGGAAAACTGAGTAAACAGAAAATTTATTTAAGCTATGGGATGCACATTGTGTGCCTGGGGAGGTATCTTTGGATGGAGAGGACACTGAAGAACACTTGAGTACTTTAAATCATTACATTTTTAACTGTGAGAGAAACTGGTTTTTTTACTGACTTGGACTTGGTTAAGAATTTCCCTGGTTGGCATATTTGTTAAAACAACTTAAAGAGATTAAGTGAAAGAGACAAAGCAATGGAAAAGGAATAAGGACAGGGGTGCTCTTTCTGACCTTGAAACTCTGATGTTTTGTTCATGCTGACAGGGGATTTAGCTCTTGGACTTATCTAAAAGAAAGAGGACAAAAATCAGCACAAATGCAGAACATTTACCGCATACTGTAAACCAGATATTTTCACCACCTTTTTTCGCTGTTATGTTGTAACATATTTGCCCTGCTTTAAACAACAGGACCCAAAATTTAGAAGATATTTAGGTATCTAAATACAGCAGCAGTGATGGAGGGTGAGCAACCTGACTACTTTTGAATATTTGGCCCAAATGCATTGCAATTTCCAGGTTCTGCTGAGGAAACAAAGAGACAAAAGGTGAAGTGGGTGCCTTGGGAGTGTTTTCAGGCAGCTGTTAACACAACAGACATCCTTTTGGAGTGTGCAATGTGAAAAATGCAGCTCTATCGCCATAAGTAATAATGCCAGTCAGAGCTCAGAAAGGTTATGAAGGGCAGGGAGAGTTCAAACACAGATGAAAGGAAAGAGAACCTCAAAAGTCCAAATGTTAGATTCTTTGTGGGTTTTTTTTACAGTTCATGAATCCAGCATCAGATAATAGCCATGTGAATGCAGCTACTCGGGGAAAGCATGAACCTAACTCATGCTACCCCTTCCTGTTAGGGGTGAGGAAATTGCCATAATTTAATTCTAAATTAGATAGTTAATTTTGCTCTAGATTGTGTCCATTTCTTTCTATTTTTCCTTCCAGCTGCTGAAAGCTTTTCCACCAACGCTTCGTTTTTCACCTTCAGTGTGTGCTGGACCTCAGGCATTATGTCATTTTTTTTTTCCCACTAATGTTAAGAAGGCAAAGAATCAATTTATTGACAACGCTCCAAGAATGTGAATGAACAGCAGAAGCAAGAAGAAAACAGAAAATGGGGAGAAGGGACAGAAAATAGCCTATGAAGCCTGATTAGATCTGCTCCTCAAGATGCAAATCACCACAGGGCAAAAACTGACAGCTCGCTATCATACACAGATCCATTCTTATCTTTACAGCAGTTTCAGAGGCACAGCCACGACATGTGTTATGTCTGATAGTTCTAGAAGTCCCTGCTCTGTGCAATTCCAGCCTCAGATTCATACCTGGATCCCCTTTAGGTTCACTCTTCTCTTGAGACGAACTTGATCAGGCAAGAAGAATTTGTTGTCTTCTGGAGAGTCCTCAGAAGTGGAGGAGTCATCGGCCTCCTGACCGTTGGCTTTTGGGCCAGAAGTCCCAAAGGCCTGGGAGATAACGGTGATGGGAAGGTTCCGTGGCAAACTCTAAAGATCACAAGGGAACAGTATTTCTGAGACCAGTTTGGTACAACTCATGACCTTCCTTTAGAATAATCTGATTGAATCTATTGCGACTCCAGTGCTTCAGAAGCTCATGTGGAATGTGGCTCTGGACTCAATCAGAAATTTGGGCTGAGATTTGTGGGGATTTCTGTCCACAGACTGAATTCTTTTTCACTCACATTCCTAAAAAATATTTTAAGGTTCTACCGCAGCGAGGAAAATAATTGTTTTTCTGCATTTTTTGTCCCTTCCATTTAAAGTCAAGCTGTGGAACGGCAGCATTTGGGAAGCCGTGTCCATGACAGACAACTTGAAAAACACTATAGCAAGTAATTCACAACACTGACATTTAGTAGGAGGAGATTTTTTTTTTCAGTTATTTCATGGAAAGAATTAGAAAAGTCCCCTCTCCCTTCCAGACCAAAATGTTTACAAAAGCAAGGCTTAACAAAAGAGATGATGTCTGCCTTGCCCAGCCCTACCTGGTCGAGGAAGTTGCTGTCCTTGGAGAGGCGCCGGAGTTTGCACTCCAGGTTGACGATGCACGCTTCCTTCCGCACCACCTCGATTCGGAGCTCGTCGTTCCTCTCCTCCAGCTCCCGGATCTGCTTCCTGTATTTATCCTTCTCAATCAGGCAGTGCGAGTACTGGGTCTGAGCCTCGTCGCGCGAGCGGAACGCCTGCAGCGGGGCAGGAAACCGCTTTGGCACCTGGGCACCAGACCCTCCTGCTGCTGCTGCTTTTGTTTGTGAGGTTTTGGCAATGGGGATTTCAGAAGTGGTACCCAGTCACCCATTAACACAGCAGTCAGGACTGGGATGTGCCACAGGAGCACCATTAAAAATTATGATGATGAGGGTGGTTCATTTACAGCTCCCTGTGGGATGGTGGGAAACTGTCCCAGAGTGCAAATGGGGCGACTTGACACTAACATAAAGCCTTGCAGGAGCTGCTGTCAGGATCCTGGTCCTGCCTGCCAGATGCTACACTGTGGAAACAACCCAATATTACCCTGTGTTTAATTACCATAATGCAAATCCCAGCAAGTAATTCTTTTAACTGCTTATTTTATAATGGTATTTTGGGCCCAATTACCTACAATTCCCCAAAGTGACACAGAACAGAGAGAGGCTTTTGCTATTGATTTTCCCCCACTTTAACTGTGAGCTACCTGGTCCCGCTCCTTTTCCACCTCTTCCAGCTGTATCATCACAGTGTTCATGCGGTGCTTGTACATCTCACAGTCTTTTCCTAGTGTTGAGCACTTTAACTCCAAATCTTCTTTCTCCTCCAGATACTGGAAATGACACACTGTTAACCACCACTGCTCTCAGAGGCATTTTGGGCACCAGCCTGAGATATCCATCTCTCCACCCTTCCATTCCTCACCTTGTCTCTCAAGTCCTCCACATGACGAATCTCCTCTTGGAGATTAAAGATCTTGTTGACCAACTCGTGACGATCCTCCAGTGCCTCCTTACGGTCGTGTTCCAGAATATCCAAAATGGCTTTGTCTGAATCTGGCAAACCCCTCTTGTCAGCCTGGGGAAAGACAGTTTTTAGAGCCAGGCCAGGGAAACAGAAAATAGTTTTGCAGGGAGAGAAGTATCAGAGACAGTAACAAGCAAGAGGAATAGCAAATGAACAAGGTACTGCAATGGGAAAGCAGGAGGAGAGATGGACATTTGTTCATATTTTAAAGCAGAATCAGAAAAGATGAATAAAATCTATCTTGCTGTCAGAATAGTCTGATGAAGGAACTGTTTTACTGGGCTATTGTACTGGCTATAATATGATCTGGTTTGGATGCAGTGACAATTCTTCACTCCAAGCCCTGCATTCAAAACTCTTTTCTATTAATCAGCTCTAACTGAGCACAAAAATCACCCTTTTCCAAAGAGCAGAGCCTAAGAAAATATTCAGAGGAATTTTTAAGGCATGCACAGGCTTTGCAGGGCTGTGCTCAGAGAATATTAAATGCCTGGAGTATCCTGTATGTCTGCGTCATTTTCTACACTGTCCAGGAATATAATTTCTTTCAGATTTAAAATTAACAAGATTACCAAAGCAGGTTATGACATATAATTGCCACCCAAAACTAACCATAAATGGAAGATGAAAAATGCATAAAATGCTAGCAAGTAATATGTATATTTATTTTTCTAGGTATTTCAATTTAATTTCGAAATACCTAGACTGTGTTGGAGATTTCAGGGACATTTTGGTTATCCACTATTTCTAAGCATACCTAAGCATTTCTAAACCAAACTGGTTCGAGTTTATTTATACTTTCACTTAGGAGAATTTAAATACTATTTTTAGCTATTTCTCTGTTTCTTTAAGTGCTAATAAGACCATTTCAATTAATATGAGAGACCTACATGGACCACAACTCCCAGAATCTTCTACTCTACACTCTTTTTCAACCTTTGAACTGGATTTTTGTTAGAACTAAGAATCGTTAGGCACTGCAGCCATTTCTGAAAGGCCTTCTATTGATAATTTTTGATAAAGTGCTAACTAATCTCACATAGATCCCAGTATTTGGCTAAGTTCTTCACAGAGGAGTCCTAAATGTGCTGCACATCAGCTGTTCTCCCTACCTGCCCAAACACAGGCTGGTGAGGCTCCCTGTGCAGGTTACAGCAGGGTTCTGCAGGGCACCCTGGTGCTTAGTGACCACTCAAGTACAGGAACCTTTATCATCCTCTGCTTCATGAAAACCTTTTGGCAAAGATATGACAACAGCCTAACACGGGGTACACAGAGCCACTGTCAGAAATTTCTGCGCTGGCTGTTTCACACAGATTTGTAGTGACAGGCTGGTACAATGTTCAGCAATTAAACACTGCACTCTTGGAAGAGCCAATTTCTCATGTACACTTGATTTTTTTTTTAGAGGACTATTTTTGTAGAGCTCCTCCTCATGCATGTGTCTGTACAGGGAGCACTCCAGGCAGCTGGGAGCTGTACAAGCAACCTTCTGTTTGTCCAAACTTTGCACTTGTGCTGGTTGCAGCTTTGCAGGCAGAGGTTTCAGCCAACACTTCCCACACTGTAACTGGAGTATGTGTGAGTTTGTTTTAAAGGCAGCAAGCTGCTTTTATACCTGAATGATGGACTGTAACTCCTGGATTTTTGTCTTCATCATCTCATTTTCCCGCTCCAGCTCCAGAACCTGCTCCTTTTTGGGGCGGTTTTCAATATCATTTTTCAGCTTCAACGACTGGTTCCTCTCCAGCTTGCACTCCTCTTCCACCTTGTTCAAGCGATGCTTCAGCTGGTCAATCTAGAGCAGCCAGGGAGCAGCAAAAAGGGGAAAGAGGAGAGGAAGGGAATTCTCCCTAGCTCAGACATTTACTGCTCTGAAAAAACTCTCACTTCCAGGTGGAAAATGAGGGAAAATAACTCTGAATGCTAAGGAGAAGTTGATAATTGGGTGCTGAATGTCCACAATAGAACTGGTGAAGTCTCAAGTACTTGCCAGCTACAACTCATATGGGCTGGTTGTGAAATTTTAGAATACGTGGACTAAAATAAAGTGACACATTCTCAATCCTCCAATAAATAAATAAAGAGATATGAAACAGAATGAACGCTTAAGAGGCTGACCACACATTGTGTGGTCACACTTTTTGCACGTGGACTATGTGGATCAGGAAAAACAGGAGAAAACTCAGGATATCTTTCTGAACAAATCCTCAGCAGCTGTAGTGCTGCTGGATAACTGTACCAAAATATTACTGAGCCTAAAAAAGCTAAAATTATGCTTTCAGCAAGCAGTTATATTTTATTTTTGCTTGCATTCTATTCTGTTAATTCATTATCCACCATTAATACACCTCACTGCAGTTGGCATTTCTGTACAGCGATGCCTTCAATCATCTGGATAAGCCAAGCAAATGAGAGCTCCACATCTTTCTGCTGTCAGAGGAGGTCTCATTTTCCCAGATGCCACTGACACCCTCCATTGCTGCTCAGAGCATTTATCTCACCTCCAGCTGCAGGTCCCGGCTCCTCATCACAGCCATGCTCTTCTCGTCACTCAGCTGGGCATATCTCATGGCCAGATTGTAGTTCTCATCTTTCACCTTGACCAGCTCATCGTTGTAGTTATTCCTCTCCTCCTTCATCTTGTTGTATCTCTCCTGGAAGGTCAGCAGCTCTATCTTGTTCAGCTTTAGCTGCTTTCGCTCATCCTCCAGCTGGCGGGACTTGGCCAGGAGCTCACAGCGCTGCACGTCTTTTGTCTTCACTTGCTGCTGGAGCTTGATGATCTCATTCATTAGGAAATGGGTAAGGCCTTCATGTCCCTCCTCCACTGAAAATGTTTGAGCAGCTTATCAGTGTTTGGTAAAGTAACTCATTTAAGGTACTTTATTAATAAGGTAATTAGTCAGATCAGCAGAACAATGGAAGAAACAAATGGCCCAGATATGTACAGAGGTGCAGAGTTTACACAAATTCACACACATCTGTATGTCTAACCGGGAACAGTACAAATGTTACACACCACACTGGTATCAGAATCACAATATACACACATACAGCTTCTCTGGATAGAAGATAAGGCCTTTACATTTGTCTTGTTTCAGCTGAGCCTGTAGAAATAGCACAACCTTTGTGCAATGAATCTGTGCAAGTACAATTAATCTGAATGCTTCAAACGTGCTGCACATGTGTAGGTCACCAGTGTAATACAGTCCACTTTTCCAACATAGCTTCCCTTGAGAATTCTGGCAATGCCTATCATTCCATTTGAAGCTCTTCAGCTTCATTCAGACAGCGGGAATGTCCCTTTGCTTTTCACATTACCTACCACATTTTGCTTTGAAGGGGACTGAAAAGCATTCTACACCAAGATTAGCTTTCATTTCCACTTCTTGCCTGAAAAAAACCAAGCCAGTCTTCCAGAGAGTCCTTACTTCAACAGGCTCCTTTGTGATTGGTTCTACTCACCAACAATAGTGGAAAATCTCCGTGTAGGTTCTTTCCCTGTCACCAGTTTGTAGAGTTCAGGGTAGTAAAACTCCAGGCTCTCTAAGAACACCACGTAGCCCCTCTGGCCCTTGGTGTGGAGGATGTCCAGCAGCCGGCCTGGGTACAGACAGCAGAGAGGTGACACATCAGCCCCACGAGCAGCACGAGCAAATACCACATCCCTGACGTTCCCAAGGTTCATCTCTGCCATGGCAACGAGCTGTGCAAAATCCATCTGATTAACAGAGTTCAGCTGAACCCATAAAGTAATGCCACCAATTCTATATGTTTGTGCTGATCGTTACTCTGAGGGAGCGTGGGCAAATTGGTCTCTGGAACAGAAATTTCAAAGGACAAGTTATTCAGTGCAGACTTTACCAGGCAGGGATGGTAGATCTTCCAGTGACAAATCACAAAGTGCAGCAAGACAGCTGAAAAGCTGCTCCTGGAAAGGCACTGACTGCTGCTTGTGTTAACTGAAATATTTGCCAAGGCTTGGATGGGAATTTGAACCCCACAAGCACAGCACGTTAGGCAGTCTGTGCTATCAAAATAGCAGCAGAATCCCCCCGCACTTTAAACCTCCTGTAAATAAGAGAAAAGAGTTTCCATCTGACAATGTGTAACTTGATTCAGGCTCTCTCCAGACTTAGTAGAGCAAAGCTATTCAGACAGAGATGCAGATGGAGCCACTGACCAGATAATTACCTGCTCTGTTAATTTTGGAGGGCAGCATGAGTGAGTTGAGCACCTCATCCTCATCCTGCTCATCGATGACTTTGCACTGCCGTAAGTAGGGGGTCAGCTTGGCTGGGTTGATGTAGCGGCTCAGCATGTGCCGGTTGCACTCCACATTCTCCCACAAAGCCTCCTCCTCATCTTTCAGGGTCTCCAGGCAGTCATCCATCTCTGGCTCTGCTCCTGAACAAGGGACACAACTGGCAAATGAACACCAAGCAGGACAATCCTGGTACTTTTCTGTGCTTCCATGTCACTTGGGATGAGCTCAGAACCACTCTGACTAATGCTGGGTTTGCCCAACGCTGGAGCTGTTTGAAGTGCAGCCTGTCCACAGCTCATCTGGGAAATGACAGCTCACAGAAGTGCTGTCTTGAGTCTATGAACTACGGCTCATCGCTCTCCAGTGATGAATCTGCACTCAGCCAACTCCACCAAGCCCTCCACAAGTCAGAGGATGCCTCTGCTCAAGAGAGGCAATGGCAAAGGGCACAGTGCAAGGCAAGAGGGGAATGAACCTGCAGAGCTCAGAGCAAAGACAAATTCTGGCTGCAGGCAATGAAGGCTTTCATCCTCACCTCCTTTGCTCCTCCAAGCTGTACTGCTGTGAACCTGCCCAGATGTGATGAGCCAGCACCTGTAAGTGGCTGCACACAAGAATAGTTAAGGCAGGTCGGTGTCTGAAGCTGGCTGTGGGTGCACTGAGGGGTGTGAGTGCAGTACCTGAGAGCTCAGACCTTGCCTTTCCCTGTAGGAGGGGGCAGGTGACAGCACTGTGTCACTGCAGTCTGAAAATGTTCTTGACTCATGCAAATGCTGTCACGCGGTTTCTGAGTGCTTGCGAAGCAATTTCCTGCCAGCTCCTAATTTGTACCCACCTCATTAGAGAAGGTTACATGGCAGGCTACAGCGAGGCAAGAAAACTTGTGCTCAAGTTAAAACTAAAGAAACTTTGTATAAAAAAAAAAAAAACAACTTTCCTTCTTTCTTTCTTAATAAATATTAACCTTTCAACTAGTACTATTTTTGCATTCTTGCTTTCACCTGTGATCCAGGTGCCACGTGGAACATAAGCTCCTATTTCAAGTTCAGAGAGCCTGGTGGAAGAAGAATATGCAGTTCTTGGATCATATGAGACGAGAGCTCTGCTTTATGAGGCTTTGCTGCTAATCAGTAACTAAAGACCTCAAAAGCATCACGTTGTTTTTCTCAGCTTCCAGCTTTAGGAACTGGGGAGCAGCCTGTGTTACACTGAGCATCCCTGAGCAAAACCAGCTCATGAAGTGCATAGCCAAGGGCTATTAATTCCTCATTTTGAAAACTAAAGCCAAAAGTGCTAATCTGCTAAATAATGTGTTTGTCAGTGTTCTCACATAATGAAATACAGAATATTCCTACAAAAACAATGCATGCTCTCTGCTTGATGCTTTTAAAAGCTTTCCCAATTTGTCAAAAATTCTACTCTGGGTTTCAATATCTCCATGAGAAAAAATTGGATGGTTTTTCACAGTATGGCCAAGTTAAGGCAATATCGGCAGGGGCTTTTTTCTTCTCCTGTACTCCAGCAGAGTTCTTTTCTTTGCAGTTTCACATCCTAGGAGCCACTTATTCCACATTTGCTTTGATGCTTGCATGGGGATTCATTACTCCAGTGACTGCTATTACATATTCTGGGAGAGACAGCAGTCCCCACAGGGCCAGGAAGCCCAGGGCAGTTCAATGGGATGCAGAATCATGGGGCAAGGCTGTAGTTAGGGGAAAACCCTCCCTGATCTTATAACTGGCTGGGTAAAATTCTCACTGAATGCCAGTATTTATGTGTGGTAACAATGACACTGAAGCAATGAGCAGAATAAAGGTAAAACAATAGAGAAAAAGCTTTACAAAGCAGGTTGCAGTGGGAGGAATGCTAAAGGTGAAACAGCTTCATCTGAAGTCCTCACACATTCTCATGAGCCTCACTCTCCNGAATTCCACCTTGGAAATGCCCTGCCAGAGTCACAGCTAAGCTCTGTCCTGACTGCCTGTGCTGCCCAGCAGCTCCCAGGGATGTGGAACAGGTTTCACTCCTTCCCTTCCTGGAGCCTGAGGCGTTGCCTCTGTTGAGAGTCTTTGGCCGGGCTGGTCTGAGAGCAAAACCCCCATGGAGCTGCAGGGTCCTGTGGAGCTGTTCCAGAGAAAATAGCAATGAACAGCTGATATTAGTGCAGAACCTCTCCTACTGAGCAAATAATTCTTTGATTTAGTATTTAATATAGTGTTGAATAGGAAATAAAATGCTTGCCATTGGTTGAAATTTTGGTGTGCTGGTCAAAAACCCAGATGTAACAACTGAAACTCAGTGGGAAACCAATAAAGGTCTTGTATTACTGCCTTTAATTTTCGAAGTTTTTAGCAGTGCATGCATTTTCTAGGCATTTAATAGCCCTTGTTCCCTGCTTCTGTCCTTCCTTCCTATGATGATACTGCAGAAAAGTTGTTTTCACTTATAAAATTAAAAATGACAGATTTAAAATGTTTTCAAATGTGTAATCACTTATTTAATCTGATCTTTATTACCATTATCTAATTTGTGATTCCAACACCTCTTGAGCTGTAAACTAACACATCCAGGAGTTGTGATATGTCATTGAAATACCGTGGCATCCGTTACAAATCACAGGTGTGAAGTCACAGACTTGGACTGACTTCAACAGATATTAAGCAAAAAGAAATCAGAAATCCCCACAGCAGTTAAAAAATTGCTCTCCTGCTGCTCCTTTCAGTAGTTAGTATACAAAATAGCTTTTACCTGCAGGAGAGCTTAATCCAGTAACAATCTCAGCTAGTTCCATCTATTTCAAAGGTCTCTGTAGATGTAGACAAATAAAAGAGAGAATCCCTTTTTACATTAAAAGGAACACTCTGCTCCCCTCGTCTCCTTTTCTCTCTCAGGGACTATCCTTCTGCTGGCTGTAACACACAAATGAATCGTTCTGGATGTTTGCTGGTTTTCTCCTGGTGTATTTTTCAGCTGAACAAATCACCTTGCAGTTAAAGCTGCTCTCTGTTCTCACTCAGACTCCTGGATGTGTT
>VYZR01109800.1:8327-59277 GCA_013400675.1 Oxylabes madagascariensis | reverse complement strand
GACAGCAGTCCCCACAGGGCCAGGAAGCCCAGGGCAGTTCAATGGGATGCAGAATCATGGGGCAAGGCTGTAGTTAGGGGAAAACCCTCCCTGATCTTATAACTGGCTGGGTAAAATTCTCACTGAATGCCAGTATTTATGTGTGGTAACAATGACACTGAAGCAATGAGCAGAATAAAGGTAAAACAATAGAGAAAAAGCTTTACAAAGCAGGTTGCAGTGGGAGGAATGCTAAAGGTGAAAGAGCTTCATCTGAAGTCCTCACACATTCTCATGAGCCTCACTCTCCACCATGATTCTGAAAGTAACTGCATTTCACTTCAAAGGTGAATTTAACAAATGCTCCATAATTGAAGAAGCTGGACTTTGGGGAGTAGAAGGCAGTGAAGCAGAAGGTCACACAGTACCTCAGCCAGCTCACAGCCACAGGCATCCACTGCAGCCGAAAAAAGGAGAGGCACAGGCCCTTTAATTTCTGGGAGCGTACCAGGGAGCTCACAGATGGACCTCAGAGTGCAAAAGCAGCACTTGCCTGAATTTCATAAAATGTAAGATATCTTGTAATCTGCTGCGCTGAACCAGAAATTATTGCACACTGTCAGCAGTTCCCTCAGGACATTAGTAAGGGATTTCTCCACTAAATGATTCAAAGAAGAGTTCACTCATCAGCGTAATTCTCAACATGAATATGCTTTTTTTTTTTAACCTGACATTAAAAAAAATCTGTATCAAATCGTCCCTTGTGTATGGACCTAATACATCCATACTGTTATTTTGGGGACATAATGTTTAATGGGAAAGCAATAAGCATATTGGATGAGTGGCTAAGAATTTTAAAAGATTTCTGGCAGCAAACTCCTGCTAAACACAGTCTATTATAAGGAGCAAGCACTGAGAAATGACATTTAGTGGAGTGGTCCTTCACTGCCAGGTAGGAATGACTCCCTTTTGCTCCCTTCTTTGGAATTCCACCTTTCCATTGAGCCAGGTCACCTCACTGCACTCTGCAATAGGTGGCTCTTGCCACACGACCCTTGAGGGGGTCAAAAGGCTCAGTCTTCCGCAGGCCACGCACTCACCCGACACTGCCCAAGCAGCTGAGGCTCAGCTGGGGCTTCCTCCTCATCATCACACCCCTGCATCACCTCTGCACTGGTCCCTTTGTGCTAATCCCCATTTCTGACACAGCGCTGCAGACTGTTGGTCCTAAGATTTTGTTTTGAAAAGACACCTGGCTACACATGTCCAGCTTCTAGAAGTCTCCTCCATGTATGCTAGAATCAGGAATATATACATCTCTTAAGTCAGAATTTTCTGCCTATAGAATTTTCCCTTCTTCTTAATGGCCATATCCCTCAGCTATCTTTCTGAATCACCTGCATCTTTGTCTTGCCCACATTGGTAATGAAGGTCCAATCATCCCATGTTACTCTGGAAAACACTAACTGTGCTCAGCACATCTTTCTCACAATCGGACACATCATCACAGAGCTGCAGACTGGGAAAGTGTACAGCAAGATCAAAACAGGACACCGGCCATCACACCTTCGTACATCCCAGAGGACAAACAGGAAGGTGGCAGGAGGCTGCTTGCTGCCAATTACTGTCTTAAGACACTATGTTTTCCTTGATTCTTCAAAAATATTATTCAGCACATCTTAGAAGCATCCACAGCCAATCCTGCCAGGTAAGACAAGAGGCATAAAAGATNAGAAACAAATTTCCTGGCTTGCTCTCTGTTCTCACTCAGACTCCGCACTCTCATATGTCAGTGACACTCTCCACTGATCAAGGGAATAAAGCCTGCAGGCTTCAGACCCAGGGGTTCTATAAAGTGCTCATCATCAGGTCACATCTAAAGCTGCATTTTTGTTTTCTGTGCTTTGTTTGATGATGGTGCAGAAATTAACCCTTCAGCTGTTTAATTATTTGCATTCCCGTGCTCTCAATTCCTGCCAGCCTGTCAGGACTCAGGAACTGCCGTGCAGCCGAGTGCAAATGCAGCTTTCAGCTCAGGTTTCTGATTTCCTGATATTCCCTTTGTGAAATATGAAAAAAGGGTTTTCTCTTTGTACTGAGAAGCAGAAGAAAGTTTATTTTGGAAAAGGTAATCTATTGTTATGTTTTGGATTCCTGCATTTGTCACAGATGTTCTCAGACTGGCAATATTTAGAAAGAAACCACAGCACACAAAACGTTTTGCGTCTTTTAAGTTAATAAGAACAGAATGTTATGTTAAATGCTGAGTATGAAAGAATTACATATAAAGCATCATACTTTAAACCAAAAATAAAGATGAAAACAACACTATAAAATTGTGTATCTAATTATCCTCAGCATTTTGAGGGTGTTGTTCTACATCCTCTCTCTCTGCACATCTCCAGTCTGCGGGGCAATGTCTTTTCTCCCTGCAGTTTGTACAGCACCTCACATGACAAAGTGTAACAACTGGGTGATTTTCTCAAAAGCTGCTTGTGTGGATATGTGCAGATTTGCAATATCAGAGAACCACAAAACCACAAAGGGATTTAGAGCTATTTTTACTTTTAGAGGAAAGTCACAGTTTAAAGTGTGATAAGGAAATTATATTCCTTTGCTTAAGGACAGGAGAGCTCTGTGTGCCCTCCAGGCTTTCTGAAATGCTGAATACCAGCAGTTTCCAATTATGTTGGCTGCTCTCTGGATGCTCTGTGGTACTGAAAACCACTTTTAAAAGGTTTAAACATTGATAAAGATGACTAAATTTGCTTACCTATCCTTGCAATTTTTTCCATACAGATGTCTAAATCCAGACTCCCAAAGGAGACGAGACAGTGTCTTCATCTGCCTTTAGGAATTTGCACTTTATATCCTTTCTTTCTCCCTCAGTGTCCCCACCTGAAACAAGGCTGGCAATGGGTATGTTTGTGACAAGGTAGGACTTGTTAATTATTGACTGCAAAGCACATGGATGGAAAGCCCTCAGAAAAATATTTATTAGTGCAGGTTTATTACTTCAGACTCTGCAGACCTCAGAATACTTTCTGAAGGCAGCAGCGCTGCTGATGGGGCTGGGCTGTATTTCTGTTTTGGGTCATAGTGATGCACATGAAAAGAGCCATTCTGTGTATCTCAGAACCCCTTCTTTATACAAGAGATTCAACCAGCTTACTTATTTCAACAAAATAGAAAAGAAAAAAATAGAATAAGAGATACCAAAGTAATAGAAGAGCAAGAAGCTTTAAACACAAAATAGGATTATTTTTTCACAAAAATGTCTTATTCAATTCAATTGAGTCAATCTTCCTGTTCCACACAGCCTCCAAAAGAAACCCCAAACACCAGCAGACCTGCAAGGCTGCAGGGAGGTCAAGCTAGATTTTCAGTTGCTAACATGAGTAGTACTCCCATTTTCTGAACAGAAGAGAGCAAGAAGGAAGCAAACCAAACTCCCCAACTGGTTCACAAAGCTCTGGAGGCATCTTCATCTGGCTTCAGAAGAGAGAAAGAAAATTCCCTTCATTTTTGTAACTATAAGCTCAAAACCCAAGTGAGACAAAAAGAAATGAAGAATTCTATCATGTTACTCTCCCTTCTGTACTTCAGTACTTCAGTACTGTCATTCACTACTTCTCCCTTCAGAAAAAAAACACAAAACAAACCAAGCAATTGAATAAATCAGAGATTTATGTCTAATCACTATTTCTGTCCCAACAGAAGGTGGTCAGAAGAATTGATACTCTTGGAACCCTCTTTAATTATTGCTTTCTTTGTCTTTATTTGCTTTCCTAAGAACAGATCCATATAAAACCTCATCTCAGAAGAAAGAAGGGTAACTCATACGTAAAGCACAGATCAATTATTGGCGTTGTCAGTCAGGACACCCAAGAGCTTGCTTAGAACCACCTAAACCAGAAAACACCATGTGCAACAAAGACAGACAAGATTGCAGAGCTGCAGGACTGTATTGCCTAAGAGCTGAACAAAGAATGAACTGAATTCCACACGCACTACATTGAGATTATGTGTGGTTTGAAATTGCAAATGAAATTCTATACAATGGCTATTGCTTTCTGGAGGAAAACACTATTTCCACATTAAGAACATTGTTTTGCCCAATGCAATATTGTTGCGAAGACCCCAGTCAGTGCAGCAACACTCCTCAGGATCCTGCAATGATTTCAGAAAAGGCTGAGATTGGTGCTTTCCCATTTCACACCTCACCTGCTGGCAGTATCTGCTCTACCTCTTCCTCAAGTCTGGCAGCTTCGGAGGCTCTGAGCTCCCATCACCTGATCTCACAGGAAGGAAATGACTCATTTTGCTCAATGGCCAACTGAGAGCAGGTTGTGCTGCCTCCAAGATGCAACAGGCAGCATCCAATCAGCTTGGGTAGTGACACACATTATTGATCATAAACAAAGACAATGGAAAAATCCTCCTCTGCAAATAGCTGAAACGATGTTTTGTCAACTGTCACTTCTCTGTGTGTCACTATTTCCTACAAACAATTAAGCTGCTTCCAGCTCGAGCAGTAATGCACAGTTTAAGCACTACTGAGAGAGGAGCAAATTTTGGGGGTCGATTCATCTCACTGTTTTGAATTTGGCATGAATTTAGAATCCAGTTCCTCTCTAGTGAATGGAAAAGGCTCTGTTCAAAAGTCTTCATTCCACTATTTTATACTTCCACCTTGGAATGGTCTCCAAAGATTCATTTCCAGCCACCTCAAATCACTTGCGTTCCCTCTGGGGTCCATGGAGAGGGATTTGTCCTCCTGATGCCAATGTCTACACTGGTGATTAGATGGGTATTATTCTGTTTTTCACATATTGTTTGAGAATCTGATACCCAGGTTTCAGAAGCTGTCATACTGCTATTATTGAACGCTAATAGGTGTAAAAGTAAATAAGAAATGAGAGATATGAATAAGAGATGCAGAAAAAAAAGTGAAGAGGGGAGAGAAAGATGATATTTGAGGTGAAAAATGGTGAGGTTAGGGGAAAAGGAAATATAAAATAGAGAGCAGGAAAAGAAAAATAAAGAGGAACTCAACAGAATGAAAGTGAGGAACAAAAGTGAGACAGAGATGAGAACAGGAAAGGCGTTACTAAAGACAAAGGCAAGGAACATGGGAATAAATAGGGAAGGACCTGCCACAGATCCTGAAACATTAGGAATCAACGTTACTTCTGAGCATGTAAATCAAGATAATGGCACAGTAATTAAAATAAATAATTTACCACAGGACTTCAGTGCATCTATTTTAAAGGATTTGCAAAGTAGCAGTGGAGAGCGGAGCGCCTGACATTTAATAAATGCTTTAATCTACACATGCTCCATCCTATTCCACATGGTGATGAGGAGGGCAGCAGAAATCGCTGTGCTAACGTAGTACAAATATGTTTATATAGCTGCCCTTCTGTTCTGGAGCATCAGCTACTGACACAAGCATTTCCTTTCAACTAATGTGTGCTAAAAGCCAAGATCTAAGAAAGAAGCTGTCCTCCTCGGGCTGCTGAGGCTCATGAGAATGCTGGTCCAACAAATGCCTCAGAAGTCATTACTGGGTCCTAGGTTAATTTTTTCTTTAGACTGACTCACTTTGTTTTTACAACTGAGAATGAGATTCTTGCCAGCTCAGGAGGAGGTGGAGGCACAGCTGAGGGCAAGTCCTGTGTGTTTAGGAGGAGTCTTGAATTACAAATTCAAGTTGCTCAAAGATGCAAATGGTTTGATGACAGTAGGTTAGGTCCCAGAAAATGTGTGCTGGAATTACAAAACCCAGCACATTCTTTGGTACAGAGCCAGTGCTTGTGAGGAATCTCCACAGACTGAGCTACATAAGAACTTGGTAAAGACAACGTTCATTAGCTGGTACATATGAAACCCACACAACCCTGGCACAGACTGCCTGATTCTTATCAGTGTTGTTAATATTTCACTTCTATTAATACAAATCACATCAGGAAGAGAGAGAGAATTGTAGCTCTGCCAAACAAAACTCCTACTTAGTCTGTTTCTTGAAAAAATTGTCACTTTCTACAAACTCTTACATTACAGAGGTTAAGAAAAAAAACAAACAAACCAAAAAACAGAGAGAAGAACACTTTCCATCTAGTCAGATAATGACCCTCTGTAGGTGATACTCTCATCTCCAGGCAGTCAAAGGATAACCCAGAACGCATTCAAGGAGAGGACTGCACTCACTTAAACAATCTCCAAATTCGGAAAAAACTAACAGTAAATGTGTAGGCCATTCTTGAAACAGAAAAGGTCATACTCCAATTTTGAATACTGTCAGATAATCTCACTGGAATTCATCATGGCCCAGGAAAGTTTGAAAATAGTAGTTCATATGGCAGGCTTTATAACATGGTAGGAAAATAAGACATAAACCTATATGGAGAATCATAGAATCATGGAATCTTCTGAGTTGGGAGGGACCCACAAGGGTCAGCCAGTCCAGCCCCTGGCCCTGCACAACAATCCCACCCTGTGCACCCCTGGGAGCAGTGTCCAAACACTCCTGGAGCTCTGGCAGCCTCGGGGCCGGGACCATTCCCTGAGGAGCCTGGGCAGTGCCTGACCAACACCTGGGCAAAGAACCTTTTCCTGGTATCCAACCTAAACCTCCCCTGCCACAGCTCCAGCAGTTCAAGAATCCCAGAACTACTAAAAACACACAAAATACAAAGAAAGAATAAATAAGAAGCCAACTCTTATAACCCTCCTTTTAAGATCAACCTTAACAAACTGCTCCAAACACATGAAAAACAACCCCCATGCAAAAGAGCAGCATGCACTGCTTGTGATGAGAATACGATTTAGTTCAATATCTTAAATACTCTGCAAAGGTATAATAGCTCCCACCTGTGAAAACTCACCCATTGTGTTTAGCCTCCAATTTCCAACAATATATCCTGTTGGATCAAACACTCACCAGTCTCCTAAAGGTGATGACTCCCATGGTTCACACACACATTTTGCTCATCTGATGTAAATGCATAGATTATGTAGACAGAACAGGTATCTACACCTTATTACTTTTTGTGACCTCTTTGTAACCATTACTTTAAAACAGACTCTAATTTTAAAGAGCAGGGTGCTCTCCTGTAGCCCCACTGCAGCTGGAACAAGGTCATACATACCTTACACAGACAACACCCCAGTGGAAGAGGTGAGCTCCAGTCCTAGCCACAGTCTGCCACAGTCCTGGGTGCTCTGCTCATTGGCCAAATCCTTGCAGCTGGCTCAGAGCTGCAGGAACATCTCAGCCAGCAGCACACAACACACACGGAGGACAGCTGGATGCCATTTGATGAGAAAAAGCCTACAATAAATCCTGGTCTAGGAAGGGCAAACCCTCACCAGGAATCAGAAGGAGCTGGATGTTTTACTCCTTGTACATGGAGATGGTTGGGCTTGTTTATGAACAGATCTTCCCAGCTTGTGCTTTCTGGTCACCTCCTCTTCTTGCTCTGTGCCCTCTCTTTTTTCACCAGTGTTGTGGGACGGTGACTTGCAGCTCCGGAAACCTCCACCCACCACGCTCCCTCGCAGACTTACAGCCTATATATAGCAGGCAGAAAGGTGCTGGGGGCTGCCTTACTTCCCTTTTCTTCTGAACAGAGCTTGTGGGTAACTTTCAAATGTGACACCACTGAGGGAAGCCTTAGAGGAAGTGTTCTCACAGCCACGGGGAGCTGGGGGCTCTGAATGGAGCAGCAAGAGGCTGAGGAGGACCTCAAACAGATCCTTTTTTCCTGCAGAGAACCCAGCTGGGTTTCCTTAGCCATCCCCTGTCACCAAAGGTCTGCAATTAAGAGCAGGAAAGCAATCTCTGGGAAACAGAGAGACAATTCTCTCTCTGTCTTGCAGAAGGGCTCCTGCGAGTCACTTCTGTAGCAATCTAAAGGAAAAATGGTCTGTTTGTACATTGTCTGTCCATTATTTCTGCAGTGGTAATGTCTCCATGACCTTGTCTTGCTGTCTTGGGGAAGAGATAATGCCAAATACTTGGCAATTCTATATTTTGTATGTTCAAAGCATTGCAAGGAGGAATTAAGCATCTTCTGTTGCTCTCTCCATAACTAAGCCCATTGCTCTGATGATAGGGAATAAAATACTGTAAAAGCTTTCATGTGGAAAATTTATCCCCAAAGGATTGACTAACCATGGGAAGAGACTAAATTCTGGTCTCATCAGGAAACTCTGGCCGGTTCAGTTCATGGTTAATGTGTATTTTTTTGTTTTAAAAGACCAAAGCAACAAAGTACTAAAATAGCAATAAGTCTGACTATTTGTTTTCACCTGGTGTGGTTTTTGACCACGACTTAAAGTAAGAAGAAGTATGAGAATTGTAGTGAATTCTCTGCTGACTGTGGAAATAAATATTTGTGAAAAATAACAACTGTAAAGTGATGCCAGAATAACATTCCATCTGTGAGCATCCCAGCCTTTACGGATGGGCAACTGCTGTTAAAACAACATCTACAGAAAGTACTACAAAAGCAAGATTTGCAGGATTATTTGCACCTAAACCCTGATTTTCAGATGTTTAACACTATAAAGGGTGGTAACCAACTCAGAATCAGGGGAAGTTTGTTTTATTCTTCTAACTTATGCCTTGAAGCACAACAATTCCTTAGAACAGGCTGACAACAAAATCATTTGCAGAATGTGCAGAAAAGCCTTAGTTTTAAATGCAGCGTTGCATTTGTGGCTGAGGTGAGGTTACACACAAGATGAGCACAAGCACACGGCTCCCACGCGTGAGGATTGATTTCCCCTATTTCTCAGTCCCGCTCCAGGGCACAGCTCGTAATTAGGGTCAGATTTTCTAAGAGCACAGGTGGTATTTAGGCATCGAAATAAATGGCCAGATTTTTGCCAGCCTCGCCTCGGAGTGTGGGATAAGGTGCTGTTATGAATCACAGGGCTGCTGAGCGTTAAGCACTTCTTAAAATCAGGGCTTCTGTACACACTTAAATTGAAGTTGAGCGCTTTCAAAAATCTTCCCACAACTGGAACATTCTTCAAATTCTAGGTGTTGGAAAAATGGGCCTTTAAAGCTTTGTGAGGTGCTAATTTTTTCATGACTAGGGAACTGCTCTCTATAGCACCCATAAATCTGGCTGGTAGCAGTATTTAAGAAGTTCTGGCTCTCTAGTGTTGTATAAACTCTGCAGCAGTGTACATTCCATGGGGAAGAGGGCAGATGCTGTGTGCCAGTGCTTACTTGTGTTAATTCTAAGCTGTGAAATAAATATTTTGTTAGCTAACAGGTGATGACAAACACTGCTGATGCATCAATCTCTTTTCAGCACATTGTCTGCAGCCACAACTGAGATTTTAAGAATTAAATGAAATTTTAAGCTTTGAACCATCTGAGAAATGATAAAAGAAGGGTTCTTTCTACATGACTTTCTACAAGGAACCAAAACAAATTTATTTTTCTTATGCTCAAAAGCTAATACAGTGTAGAAACTGTATGAGGTTTTAGATTAGACTCTCCTTTCATCATTAGTTGCTCTATTTATCTTTTTTTTTCAAAGCCGGTGAGTTCAGCCTTGCAGAATCCTTGCTGCTGACTCAGCTAACTGAGCCAAAACTCATAAAAATCTATTTAAAAAAGGTCCAATGATTTTATTTTCTAATCGTAAATATGAAATTTAATTAGCATCTCATTGCTAACGAAGTCACCATGGAAGACAAGACGGAGGAATTAGGCACAGGGATGGAACATCAAGCATAAGACAAAGCAACTGTTACACAGGAGCCAGTTTAACTCCTGCTTTTCTCCACTCATGTTTCAGATTTTTTAAGGATGATGGGCTGTTTTCACAGGTTTCCTTCTCCCAGAGCAAGACCCTTCTATCCTCTCTGTGGCAGGAATCACTCCACCATGATACCCCATCATGCAAAATACAAAATAACAACAGATAAGGTTCACTCTGGATTAGAAAAAGAAGCAAGGCAGAGCAAGTTGGATCTGAATTCAAAATCCTGTTTTGTCATAAGCTACTCAGGTCAGCAAGTGTTTCAAATCCTGTAGAGCAATAGACTCATCAAATGAGAAAAGAACTCTCATTATTCTCCAGGGTACTGCAAACATCAGAAAGACTAAAGGAATTTTTTTTTAACTAAGCATATGGAGAATTTAAAAAGCCTCTTCAAATAGGAATGTGTCCAGCCTTTTCATTATTAGCAAATTTAGAAGCTGTGTCCCAGGCTGACATCAGCACTGAGGTCAGAATTACTGGGTGGAATTCTGTCAGGGGGAGACACTACTGACACTCTGCCACCTTCTCCCTGAGCTCTTGAGGGGTTGGGAGCTCTTTCTCTGGCTTCACCCTGCCAAAGGGGCAGGAGGGATTCCACGGGTGCCTTTCCCTGCACAGTCACCCGAGCTGAAGGCACAGGGGCTCTCCTGGTGCCCCACTCGGTGCCTCGGTGAGGAGAACACAGAACATCACCGGGGAGAGGACTCGGTGGCCCGTGGGCAAACGCTGTGGGACAGCTCTGCAGGGCTGGGGAAGTGCAATAACCACAAAGCCCTGTGTGCTTTCTCCCCACACTCACACTGAAATAGCTCACTGCAATCAGTGTGGGAGGAAGTGTTCACAGGACCTTTCCTGAGAGCGACTAATCATTAATAATTCCTGGATTGCTAGAAGAGCTTCAGCAGTAACTCTGTGAGCGGGCAAGCCCCTTGGGTGCTCTCAATGCCAGCATTCTCTGGGGTAAAAAGCAGTTTATTAGAGGTGGTTCTGATTACTTCTATACATCAGGACAGTTTCATATCACTGTTACATGATCAGTCCCTTGCAATAGCAAAGAGCCACACCCAGACATTATCACCAACACTGCCCAGGCTATCTGCAGAGCTGCTGAGGTGAATGGTGGAGTTGAGGTGAACTGAGCAAGGACCAACAGCTTTCTTCAAACAACTGATGCACAGTCCCTGGTATCTTCAGAAGTCTCTGTAAATGAGACTTATCCCAGTCCAAATTCCTGAAATAACTCTGTTTCTTTCTAATATTTATGATGCCACTTATTCTAGCAAGGAAAAAAGAGGGAATTAAACTTTCTCACTCCACAGTTGGAGGGTCTGAAATGGATAATTTTGGTAAAGCATATTTTTAAAGAACAAGGCAAGTTTAAAGCAATGGCCATATGCTCTTTTTGGATTCTTATATGCAAACTTTTAGCACTTAGCCAAAAATGTTGCTGTTCCTTTTCAGGACAGAATGGTCCAGCTGGTGGCTCAGAATCCACATTAACCACTCACTGGTTTTTCTCTGGAGGAAATAAGGATTGCTGGTTTGGGCAGCAGAAGCTGTTCAGTTTCTCTTGGGCTTGTGTAAGGCCAAATTCAAGGTAGAGCAAATTTCTGGTCTGAGGTTACAGAGTTCGCTGCCTCCACGTGAGGGGAGAGGAGACGTGGGCAGGAACCACTTCCAGACACAGGCAACATAATCCAGAACGCCAGGATGTGGCACTGCCCAGCCCACAGGAGCTGATGCTCTGGGCTGAAATCCAGCACAGCAACCCCAACAACCTGGATTACTACAGCCAACTGTATGTGTGAAGCATTCTCCACAAGAGAAAAGAACTGGAAGAATATCCCAAATGAAAATCTGACTTTGTTTAGGGAGTTCAGAGCTTGCTGAAGCCTGTCTCTGTTTTCAGGCAGTTTTTTTTTCCATTTGCTGTGCTTTTTGCATTGCTTCACCTCCCTCTGTCACGAACTGGAGGTGAGTGATGCTTTCAGCTCTAAAGTCTGCAGGACAGAGAGGAGTTTGCCAGATGCCTTCTCTCCCTCGATGGGACTCCCATGCATGGGCTGGGAATCAGAATCAGAGAGGAGGAGGAAAGGAGATATTAAACAAGGCAAGTGAGGGGAGTCAGCCAAACTGGTCAGGCTGAAGGGAGGGAGGACTTGGCATGTTCTGTGAGGAACAAAGGAGCAGTAACAAACCACCCTCTGCCTTTTCTCATGTTCTTTCCCCACAATATTTGAATGTTCAAATCATTTCTACTGTTCAGTCCCTTTGTGCAGAGAGTCTACTTGAAGTGCTGATGGCATTGGCTATTTAATAGCCAAAATTTATAAATGCATTCAAGATTTCTAATACTATCCTGCTCAAGTAGCTTTGGATTTCTGCACTATTATCATGTTGCAATGATGCAGTTGCAATGAGTTTACATTTTTCTGCATTGCAGCACATACTACAAAGTATCAGGAGCTTGTCGCTGAATCCACAGCCTTCAAAGGGGCTTTCAAATTCTGATCACTTCTCTCTCAAACCAAGCATTTTCCCGTTGTGCCTTGCAGGTGGAATATTCTCCCTGATATTGCATTCTCACACGTCTCCTAAGGCCAGCACGGAGCCAGCCCCGCTCTCCCAGGTGTGCAGCCTTGCTGGGCAGTGATTCAGTGAAGGTGCTGCTGTCAATAGTGTTTAATCCAGCAAAACTGCCTGGATGCTGCTCTCACTATGGATATGGGTGAGTCACAAAAACACCATTCTGCAGTGTAACACTCCATACGAAAATATTCAAGTATCCCCTTTTCCTTCAGGCCATAGACTTGCGGATTAAAAAACCCAACAGATTCAGCCTTTCCAGCCTTTTGGGAAATGTAAAACTCCTTCAAGTTTTTTTAACAACTCAAGCAAAAAGAAAACACAATCTTTTCAATCCTAACACAAAAGTTTAAACATTTTTTGTTTCATACTACATTGCTATATTTCATGGCATAAATTGCAAAAAAAGAAGAGAGAATAAAAGACAGAAGGAAATTAAACCTTCTAAAATAAAACATGTTAGTCTTGGGTCTTTCTGAAAAATATGTAACTGGAAATACATAAATATGTTACTGGAAGGATGAAGCACACACAGAAGAGTCTTAAACAATTATATTTTGAGACTTATTCTGGCTTGCTTTGGGCAGGAACTGTGAAGGAAGACTAGCAGTGTAGGAGCAGGGAACAATCTTACCTTAAGCTTAGTATTTTTTTCCTCAGGAAATATTCAGCTCAACAATAGTAAAGAAGGTGGGAAAAATTGATGGAATTTTCTCTTTTCAGTCGCTGCAAATCATTAGTGAAAAGAGTTTGATGATCTCACTAACTACCTCATTATAAACTACAAAAACCATATGGAATGTAAACTACCTTCACATGGTGCTCAGAGACATGATTTAGTGCTGGACTTGGCAGTGCTGGGTTAACAGTTGGACTCAATGACCTTAAAGGTCTTCTCCAACCTAAATAATTCTGTGATTCAGAAAAAGCCAAGCAATGAGATGCAGGAAGCAGATGCTGGATAGACACTGTGACTTGTTCTTGTAAAAGACTGGGATGCACCAGTAGACTTTGGAGAGGATACACACGAAACTGCAACCGGGGAGGAAATGTTCTTTTAAACACAGACTCCATGCAATGGACCAGTTTGGTCAGTGAGTAGTGTTGGTCACTGGTATTTGAATTGAGTTGTTAAAAGCCAAAAGCTTTCAAATGATTTTACAAATGTGATAATTTTTCAATTCATGATCAAAGAGAAAAGTTTCAATCACCATTTTCACTGTGGTTTGGAAACGTACTTGGTGTAAAAAGACTCGAAAGATCTTTTTGGTGTTTTCCCAGTTTCATCAGGATTCAGAATTCCCAGAGGGAAATATTTGATAGCTGTCTTTATTAGTGTCTCAAATCTTGGAGGAACTTATTTTTGTGTTCAAATACACTAAATGTATGTAACAACCTATTAAGTACATTCAGACTGATTTCAAGTATGGGCACAGCCAGACTGGAGATGTTTCTATACATTTAGAGCTATAAAAATGAAGTGGAAACAATTTTTCAGCTGCTAATGACAACTATATTTGTACTGCTACCATACAGCTTCTGCATGCAAATGGAAAAAAAATCCTTATCCCACTTTAAACAGAAGCCTTATGCTACATTTGGTCTTCAGCATCTCAATTACAACCTGAGGAAAATTTTCCAGCAAACACCCAGTACTCAGAGGGCGAGTGGGAATCCTTTCCTTGGCTACACTGAAGCTGATTCCTCCCCTGAACTTGAAAAACCAGGACTGACTTGGGCAAATACCAAATACCTGTGTGTAAGGCCAAGCTGGCCTCAGGGACAAGAACAAACACATCCCTTAATACAACACCAAGTTACTTCACACAGAGAAATTCACTGAGGCAACAATTACTACAAATAATATCACACACAGAGCTGTATATACATTTATCCTTTTGACAAAACCAGAATGCTACAGCATTTCATTTGACATTTCTGATAGATTTCCAGTGGGATTTGACAAATTTCTCTCTGCTTTTGAGCTGCTAAACAGATTCACTGAAGTAGACAGCATTAGAAAGCAATGCCCCATCCAGCCCTGAAGATAAAATAGGTTTTGCAGGACTAACATAACAGGAATATTCTCTTCACCACATGCTCAGCACTGGGAGCATACAGTGAACAACATGTTGCCAGTTTTGGGTGCTATTAGTGATGTGTGTTTGCTTTTCGTACATGAAAGCACAAAGTTCTAACCTATTGGTAAAAGGTTACATGTAGATCATTAAGCTTGTGAGTTCATAGTACTCACAAACTATTGCCCTCCCTAGAGCCCAAATATTTGGCAGAAGGTTATGAAGGAAGGTGTTTGAAATCAAAGTTCAGAGGAGACCTTCGTGGTTAACTCAAGCCGGTGTGCAAACCTCAGCCCAGGGAGCCCACTGCCCAGGGCTGGGACACTCCGTGACAGGGAATCTGGCAGAGCTGCTGTTTTGTCTAACTGCACTTTAAACAGCCTGGCACTGCATCCTCCTCTTGCCTGGGAGGAGCAGAAGTGAGAGGGTGATATAGGGAGAGAATACAGACTACAGCAGCAGAGACAACGAAGCTTTTATCACTCATTGGATGTGTGCCACAGACACCAATTATACACATTTGACAGCAACCATTATAATTCCAGAGTCCTTGAACAAATCACAAGCAGAAAGGTTACCTTCCTGAAAATGTTCATTGCCATTAAATAAGTGACCCAGACTAGAGGGTGAAGGCAGCACTTAAGAGAAAATTTGGGGGAAGGGTAGAAATGGAGAATCTTATTACATGTAGACCTGTAAAACCCCATCATTTGTTCTGAAAAAGGAATTGCAGATTCACTGCAGATGCTGGATTCGCAGCAAAGCAGACAGTGTTCTGCAAATGCAAATCCTACAAACAGCAATGGCAAAACAGACAAGAGACAAAGAATTTTTCTCTCCTATCAGTGGCGAAACTTGACCAGACTTGGTGAGGTTTATGGTTTTACCCTTCAGTTTGAAAATCACGAGGCATACTTCCATATTTCTTTTTAAGTTTAGATTGCTATGGAGGCTACTGCCAAAGAAAGCTGCCATGGGTCAAACTCCACCATCAGTTACACAACTTAATGACCATATCTAAGTGAAAGATTCGTATTTCATGAAAGATGTATTTCAATATCAAAGAGAGAGTTGAGCCATCTGCTAACAAGTGGGTAGCTAAGGATCTCTATAAATTTCATCCTCTCTGTGCAATCATCCCATTTATCTCTCTGATGAAAACTTTCACCAAGCAACTGTACAGAAACCAAGGTCATTTGGTAGATGGCGTTCGGATATCTTCAACTATATCCCAGTTATTTGGGATTCATCCTTCTAGAGAAGGTCCAAGTTGTCTTTAATTGTAACAGATACATGCAGTCAGACGGTTCTTCCTTTTCCCCCACATTGAAAGTTTATTAAGAAAGTGGATTATTAAAGTTTATTTAACTCTTAATTAAGAGTTAAATCTAATTGGAAGTAACTCTTTGCATAAAAACAGGGAGTCAAACACGTGATTCTGAATTTCTGTTCTGGGGTTGGCTCTCTATTTGCTGAGGAGGATAGAAAGTTTCCAGGCTCTTTTCTGCAGAAATTTCTCCAGACACGATTCAAGAAATTGGACACAAACGCGCACAAAAATAAAATTTCTGCCTCCAGGTCCCCTTGCAAATGTCACAACACCTTTGACAATGTCCATTTTTAACTCAACAAAAGCCAACTATGTGATGAAAAAGAAAAAGGAGGGAGGGAGAGAGAGAGAAGAGACATTGTCTCAGCCAATTTATTTATGGGAGCTTTTACAAAAAGAACCAGTAATAGGGGCAAAAAATACTGACAGAATAAGGTACAAAATCCACAAGTTTTGTAGAATGACTCAAAGGAATACAAATGCTGTTCCCATCACAAGATGAGTTGCAACAGAGTAAGAAAGAGTCATATTAGACCTGAATGTATAAAATGAGCATCTCTTATTTTATTGTTCTAGGCTGGGGGACTTTTTGCAAGTTCCAAAAGGCAAAGATATTTTAATGTACCTGTTTCTGTATTCAGAAGAGAATGCTCACAGCTCAAAGGCCACAGTTTTCTAGCTCTGAATCAGAAAGGATATCTTATAATTGCAAACATAAAAATTTAAGCTCCTTTCACTCATAAGGAGATGGACAATTTGAGAGAGCCAGACAGATTGCTAAGAGAATTCTCCCACATAATAATTCTCTTATTAATTCAGCTGAGTTTAATAAGTGAACCTTATTCAGTTCCCAAAAGACCACACCAGAACATCCATAGAAATAAATCTTCAGTCTCAATAGTCCTGCTCAAGAAGGTGAGGCTAACAAGCTTCATCAAAGAAATGCACTTATTTGTCACATCAGATTCAATGCATACAAATTGAAGCAAGGAATAATACCAGATATTGTCCTTGGATGCCGTTTTTAGCCATGTCTGATCTTGGTGACTCACCAATACGTCTGGTAAAAAAGACATGAGCTGTTTCCAGATCCTAGGAACAAAGTTACTGCCACTACAGCATTGGAGCTGAGAACTTCTACCTCTGGGACTTGGAATCCCAAAGGAATCAAAAGAACAAAAACTATGCCGGTGTCAGATCAGAAATTCGGCTGTGGGGCACGAATTCTAGAAGTTTATTAAGTTTAGTAAAAAGATTTAGGAACAACTAGAAGTATTTCTCACAATTTTCCAAAGGTATTTTGCATCGTGCTCTCCCATTTTTACATCTACCTTCAGTCCCACCATTAAGCTCTTTCTCTGCTCAGGTTGCATATTCTGCAGAGGAAAGAGGAGCTGAGAGACTGCAATACTTCCTCTGGCTCCCCCGCAGGCTGGCAGCAGGGATTGAAAAGCAGCAGTGCAAGCCCAGCTGCATCAGCAGTTCCTCCCAGTTTGAATGCAATATGAAGATAAAAACAGATAGAGAAATCTGGTGGAGTGTTGTGGTAAGGAGGTAGGAAGGAGTGGGATGGCAGAAAGAGAAGGGATGGAATACACAAAGTCAGGGCAGGCTCTGTTCGAGAGTGGAGAGGAAGACAAAGGGGTTACAGGTGTCAGAAAATGCTGTATGTGAGACAGAAAGAAACACAGACACAGAATGACAGTGGTTATTTGTTGTAAATGACTAAATACGAGTCTGTGCACTGGAAGGAAGTTATGTAAGTGTGAAAGTCTCCTATTTTGGGATGCATCCCCAAAACTGTAAATATGCAAGTCCTGCACATATCCATGGAAGGGAATGACAGGAAAGGGATGTGTGTGTGCAAGGACAGCCCAGTGCAGAGGCAACAGCTCTCAGAAAAGGATCTTGCCAGGGCAGCAAACACAGGAGGGAGGGGATGGAGCAGGAAGTAGGGGTGCGTGTGTGAAGCTGGAGGAACAACGGGAAAGGGGAACAGAAGAGCAAGAAGGAACTGACAGAGGAGAAGGAGAGAGTGATAAGAACTTCAGGGAGGATGTACAGTCTATTGCACAAGCATGAAAGAAGGCAGACGAAAAGGAAAGGAATGAAGAAGGGAAATATTTGTCACACAGAAAACACTCTTGATGGCATAAAAAGGCATAAAAAGATGGTGAAAAAGATAATAAGAAATAGAGAGGGTTGAGAATAGAGAAAAAAGGAAGTGAGAAGAACAAATAAAAAGAGGAAGAAAATCAAGCAAGAAAGATTTTACCTGTTAACAGAAAGCATAAATCTCAGTGAAGGGATTTAAAGAAAGGGCTAAAGCACAACACACTATGGGCAGAACCGGAAATTCCCTGGAGACCAGTTCTGATGATCAGTCCTTCATCTCCCCTCTCCAGACCTCCATCTGAACTCTCTTTCCCAGTGCACATTTGCACCTCCAGCTACAGCCTCTTTGCCTCCCTCAACCCTGGGCTCCAAGGATCAGCGCACGCAAAGTACCAGACCTGTTGAGGGCAAGGAAAGCACGACTGGAACCATTTTCAAAGAAACTTTTGAATATCAACGCAAAAAAAAAGGTGAAAGTGGAACTTTCAGGGATCAGAGCCAAGTGCTGTGGTAGGCAGCAGGGAGGTGGAGCTGCTCTGCCAGCTGCTCTCCTTACCTTGGGTGCTCATGAGTGACCGCCTGTCTCGCTGCAGCTGCTGCAGGCTGCACTCTCTACGTCGCCTCCATGCAATTGTCAGTGCCTCTCCAGGAGTCTTGGAGAGGTTATTTGTGCTTTGCAGTTGTTGAAAAGTAAAGGAAACGCAAGGAGTAAAACATCCCCTGGCCCCCAAAGTGCAAAAGTTTGGGGAGAATCAGGAATGAAGGAGGCTGGGGCACTGGTGGCAGAACGAGCCAAGAGCCGCACAGAAAGTAAGAAAAAGTGTGTCAGAGACTGGGAGGGGCAGAGAAGGAAAATGCAAAGATCTGACAGGAAACCAGACTACAAATTTGCTTCGGGTTGAAAAAAACACATTTCTGCTCCCCGGCGATAGGGCCTGTTTGCAAATGACTCTGCAGGCAGGTGAGAGCAGAGCCCTGGCGCACCAGGCAGGGAAATCAGGGGCACCGCTGCCCCTTCCCCAGCAAGAGCAGTGGGCAGAGGTGGAGGCAGCACAAACGCCTGGCTCAGGCACAAAAAGCAGCCTGTCTCCACTGCCTCACTTCCAGCTCCGCACATTTCCAGGGCATGTTTTCCTCGGGCACAAGGGGATGTGCTTAATGCCAGCCTGGCTGGTGCCGTGCCTCTCCCAGCACAGGGCTGAAGCCCTGGTGTCTCAGGGCACTTGCGGGTAGAAAGCAGGTGGGAGAAAAAAAAGAGTGAAGGAACCGAAGAAAACAGAGTTTCAAGAACAGCAGTTCCAGGCAGAAGGAGTTCTGGGTTTTCCCAAGGTTTCAAAGGTTTTTCATCAAAGCATCTATTTTACTAATAGCTTCTTTTGCTAAAAATGTAGTTAACCTTTTAGTTAAACCTCAAAAGGTTTGCTTTATGCATCAGATTATTTTACAGTTGAAGGATGCTTTAAACAATAAGTTTTCCAAAGGGAGTTTTTGCTGACACAAAGAGGCTGCAGTATCTTGTATTGCTTCAGTGCTGGATTCCAGGCTTAAGGCCAACGTGCAAACCCAGCCCCTGGTGGGTATCACAGGGGATATTCAACCAGGAGCCTCCCAACAGCCAAACCCACCAGAGCAAAGTCACTCAGCCCCTGCCCTTGCTGTTCTCTGGGTCCTACAGGACCAAGAGTCATCATCACTTCTAGAAATGTCCTTGAGTGCTGCTGCCACCCTGCTGAGGGATCCTGAGCCTGACCCCCTTGCATGGTTCCTGTACAAGGCACAGGCACAGCTCGACTCCCGGTCACTCCTGGGGTTTTACCTTTACATTGGGTAACAGGTGAAGCCTCACTGGAGTCAGGTCCTGGATGTGTGAGGGACAGAGAGAAGAACCCTTAAAGAAAGGATGAGTGTAATAAGGATGCCGGTGTGCGAGGGTGACTGCAAAGGTCACCAGTCCAGCTACAAGTGCAAACACATCAAATTACAGGAACAATGACGGGGAGTTTGAGCAGAGTCACCCACAGGTTTTGCTGCCTGGAATACCTCGTGCTCCCTCATGATTTTTGCAAGGTTCAGTTTTTCTTTGAGGGTGGCTAGAAAAAAACAACTATGTATACATGGGCATGGGCATGTGTTTATTTCCTGAGAGAAAATAAGAGAAATAAAATCAGAAACACAAGAAAAATAAGCATAAGCAACCTATGATAGATAATTTAGGAATGTGGGGGGGGGGAAAGCATGGTGACAGTAGTGGAGGGAGACAATAAGAAAGGAAAAAGTATTTGATAGAGAATAAAGCAAAACATAACAAATGGAAAGTAAGTACAAAAGAACAGTGGAAAAACTATCAAAGGATAGAGCGGCATCAAAGAGCAGAATAGAGGAAGTGAGGTGATACAGTGAAAAGAAGAAATGTAAAGAAAATAGAGAAAACACGTGGCTCAAAGTGTTGCTACAATAACACATAAAATGAATTAAATAAATTTTCAGTTACCAAACTGAAAATCTGAAGCTTGCAAAAATTGTAAGGGTGCAGAATATATTCCAGGCAGCAAAATGTGGTGGGAACTTCTGCTCCAGTCCTCCCTTATTTTTTTCTCTAATTTCACATGTTTGTAACTGTACCTGGACTGGTGAGGGTCTAAGTTTATCCATAAGGATTATTCTGAAAAGCATTCTGGAAGCATTTCTGCTTCTCTATATCAATAGCTCAAAGATTAAGGAAGGCAGGAATTTCTGTCTCCTGCTGAGCAATAGCAGAACTTGCTATGCCCCAATTTTTTTACCAATTTTTTTCCTGTGAGGACTATGATGTGTTACTCACATTCTTGTGCAACTTTACCAAAATTCACTGCTGAAAAAGCTTGGAGCTGCATGTGAAAAGGTGCAGGAAAATCTCCTGCTTTGAGCAACCAAAAATTTCTCCATGCAACAACTGCACAGGTGAGGTTCTGCAGTTTCTGACTGGGGGAAAATCAGTGAAACATTGGGGGAAAACTGTGAATTAGAGCTATAAAAACCATGGCCTACAATTCTTCCATCAAAACCAATATAAGTCACTTCTGAGTTGAGCTTTTTGCTGCTTTCACAGAGGAAGCTGATTTGTGCATGCAACCATTTTAAGCACAACCAGAGAAACTAACTCTGCTGGCAGGAGGCTTTGTGGCTTCACTTCAATTTTAAAATCACAGATCTTCCACACGTGGTTCCTAACCTGAAAGGAAAAACATGCTAAAAATTCAAATCAAAACTCACCAAGTTGTTGTGGCGATACCAAGCCTCATTACTGCTTTCTCCTTCTGTCCTTGATTTCGTCAGCAAACAGGGTATCAGCCAGCACACTCTGAAACTGCCCTACAGAGCCAAGCAAGGGGTTCGGTATCATTTGTTCCTGTTCCTGCTTTTGCTTTGTTTAATGCTGTAGATTACAAACAGATCAAAAACTATAGTAACTGTTTTAAAGAGGATGCCACATTTCCCTGGGTTTAAAGTGACGCCCTAGAGATGAAGCAACTATGCAGCAAAGTCTGAGCAGCTTTAAGGAATCTATCACAGAAATCAAAGAACCTAAAATTCTCAGAGTCATAAAGGGTTTACTGGCAAACTGAGATTAGCTGAGCAGGATACAGTCATCAATCACAAAGCCACATGTAACTGAGTATCAACTCTTCTTTTGAAAGGATTTACAATCTTAATCCCAGTTTTCAGGTGTAAAAAATTCTCCCAAGCTATAAAAAAAGTGTTATGGTGAGGGTGCAGTTCCTTGAGGCTGGTAGACTGAAGTTATGTGTTTCATACAATATGAGTGCAGAAAATAGTTATGTTTTATTAGGCAACGAGAAAACATGAAAAACTTCAGATGCATCACCTAAAATATAGCAAAAAGCTGCAGAGTTTGAACCAGGGGCTTTCCTGGCCCAAATGCAGGGTCTAAGAGCCTGACTGGTAGAGTCCTAAGCAAGAAATATTCCTTTTTTATTTTTATTTTTTTGGGGGGTGAGAAAACTGAATTGCCTCAAAAAGATACCTGTCTCTGTCCTCTGTTTCTTTTTTTGTAATAATGATAATTTAAAAAATTGCACTGGAACTTTCAGTTTAACAAGCTGTTCAGTTAAGGGGTAACAATAAACAATAAATACAGGGTTTTGTTATTGATGTTGGTTACGACTTTATAGATTTCTTTCATTAAAGTTGGGGCAGGAAACAATAAATTGCACCTCTGCTTTCAAAGGAACTCCTCTCACCTGAAAGTCCCCTGGAAAGACACACCTGGAATGTTTGCTGCCTCCCTCTTTCCCAGAGACTTCAGAAAAAAAAGGTATATTTAGTTCCTTCCAATTGGTCTAATTCTGCAGGATCTGAGCCCTGGTGGTACAACCTGAATGAGGTTGCATTTTAAATCCTTTGGTGGTGCTGTACCTTCCTTTTCTCCAGACTTTTACTTCGGGTTCCTTGCATAAAAAAGCCAGCAAAATTTCAAGGTTATTCCATTAGGTGATCAACCAGCAGAGAAGATTTGGAATCTCAGATATTCCTCCCCATTTTTGCTGGCCTCCTACGCATTTTGCCCATAGGTGACTTTCATAACAGAACATTGTTACTGAGGTCTACAGGGCAAGTGTCTCTCCTTTCTCCTTCTGTCTGTCCCACAGGAATCACATATAATTCCTATGGGAATAAAATTCCCTCGGTGTAAGGTTCTCCTTGTACACCACAACTTCCTACAGAAGGCCTTTTAAAAGAGGTAATTCATCAGTTCTAAGTCAGAATTGAAGCTGCTGCAGAGCTTTAAATATCTGCAAATTGAAGAGTTAAAAAAAATCAGCATTTGGAATTAAAGAAACACTAAAATGTCCAGCTCTTAATCTGCTGCTCCTTTTCTTCTGTTCCCTTCTTCTCCCAAGAGAGCCATCCCAGCCCATGAGGAGACTGCCCTTGACTCCTTATCTGTGTAACAGTCCTGAAAATCCCTGGATACCAGAAACGCATTTCACAAACTACTGATTTGAGAACTAATATATTGCATTTCTCCTGCATGCCTGAGCACAGCAGCACCGTATATATTGTTAACACAACCCTTCCAACTCCTTAGAGCAGAGAAACAGAAGTATTAAATATTTTCCCCGTTTTACATATTTTATATTATCAGCCTTGCTCAACTATCCTTAGAGACTATCACTCTTACTTAAGGATGCTCACAATTTATCATTTTTCTCTGGAGATCTGACTTCCAGAACAGAGGTATTTCCCTATTCAATTCACCAGCCTGTGCATAAGCAGCTGTTAGTGTTCATCTGCCTTTTCTAGGCATTAACATCAAAAATGCCCCTTGATCTTAAAAAGTGACACACAGCGTGGTTTCTTTAACACCTTTGGGGGTAATGGTTTAAATCCAGCAGGGAAATGTTCTCATCTATAGGTTTATGATACACATTTAAACAGTGTTTCAATTGCCTCAACTATGAAATAAGATGACAGCCAAACATACATCACAGGGGAACGGAGAGCATAAAATTCCCTCTTTCATTTGACAGTGGTGGGGCTTACATGGTTTTGCACAAAATGTACAGTCTCTTGTCAAGTTTGACAGTATTATGGGATTTATCCCAGTCACCTGTTAACATATTCAACCATTGTGGAAAATTTGGGTGAAAATCCATTCTGGGATCTGGATTCACAATCCAGGGCACTAAAGACCAGCCCTCCACTGAAGCAAAGAACACAGACGTGGGGTTTTGATAGGAAAAACAGGGATAGCTTTAAGCTGAAAGGAGGCAGATTTAGATGGGATATCAGGAAGAAATCCCTCCCTGTGAGGGTGGGGAGGCCCTGGCACAGGCTGTCCAGAGAAGCTGTGGCTGCCCCATCCCTGGAATTGTTCCAGACCACGTAGGGTGGGGCTTGGAGCAACCTGGGATCGTGGGAGGTGTCTCTGCCCATGGCAGGGGGTGGAACAAGGTGGGCTTTAAGGTCCCCTCCAACCCGAGGCAGTCTGGGATTCTACAGTTCTGTGATTCCATGACCAATTCTTCCACTTCATAAGGCCAAAGGGAGGNGAAACAGAAGTATTAAATATTTTCCCCGTTTTACATATTTTATATTATCAGCCTTGCTCAACTATCCTTAGAGACTATCACTCTTACTTAAGGATGCTCACAATTTATCATTTTTCTCTGGAGATCTGACTTCCAGAACAGAGGTATTTCCCTATTCAATTCACCAGCCTGTGCATAAGCAGCTGTTAGTGTTCATCTGCCTTTTCTAGGCATTAACATCAAAAATGCCCCTTGATCTTAAAAAGTGACACACAGCGTGGTTTCTTTAACACCTTTGGGGGTAATGGTTTAAATCCAGCAGGGAAATGTTCTCATCTATAGGTTTATGATACACATTTAAACAGTGTTTCAATTGCCTCAACTATGAAATAAGATGACAGCCAAACATACATCACAGGGGAACGGAGAGCATAAAATTCCCTCTTTCATTTGACAGTGGTGGGGCTTACATGGTTTTGCACAAAATGTACAGTCTCTTGTCAAGTTTGACAGTATTATGGGATTTATCCCAGTCACCTGTTAACATATTCAACCATTGTGGAAAATTTGGGTGAAAATCCATTCTGGGATCTGGATTCACAATCCAGGGCACTAAAGACCAGCCCTCCACTGAAGCAAAGAACACAGACGTGGGGTTTTGATAGGAAAAACAGGGATAGCTTTAAGCTGAAAGGAGGCAGATTTAGATGGGATATCAGGAAGAAATCCCTCCCTGTGAGGGTGGGGAGGCCCTGGCACAGGCTGTCCAGAGAAGCTGTGGCTGCCCCATCCCTGGAATTGTTCCAGACCACGTAGGGTGGGGCTTGGAGCAACCTGGGATCGTGGGAGGTGTCTCTGCCCATGGCAGGGGGTGGAACAAGGTGGGCTTTAAGGTCCCCTCCAACCCGAGGCAGTCTGGGATTCTACAGTTCTGTGATTCCATGACCAATTCTTCCACTTCATAAGGCCAAAGGGAGGGAAGCTCCAGACTCTGTGATGCTCTCTCCAGAAGAGTCAGAGTTAATGTAGTTGTTATTCCAACTATTCTCTTTCCCTTACACTTACATGATTCATCAAAATTGGGCATGAGCCATAGCTCAGGTGCTTATCCTCTTCCTTATGTTTTTAATTACATGTCCATAGGGCTTAAAATCGAAGGATCTTTAAACCTTCCAGACAAATGATTTAGTTTCACAGCGACCAATGAGTTATATATTCATGTCTATCCTCAATGGATGATGAGACAAAGTATTGGAGTGGTAAAAAAAGGAATATTTCCTCTCCATTACAAGTGGCAAAAATAGTTTTTTCATGTAGTTCAATAATTTGGTCTATTTAAAAAAACCAAACAACAACACCACAACAACTGGAAAAAGTTAAGAGATCAAGGCAGATACTCTTAAACCAATATTTTTTTCTTAAAATAAAGAGGAACAGGAAGAAATCCAATCATTATTATTGAAAAAAAAGCATTGATAGAATTCAGATCACTTTCACCAGAACAAATGCGGGAAAAAAATATTTTAGTTCAACAACTTGTGTTAAATTTTTTTTCTAAATAAATTGTCAGTCTCATATCTCACCTTTTGCTTAAAACACAAAGTCATCTTTCCCCATTTATGTGATAGTAGCACTGTCAATATCTATTCTGAATATTAGACTGAAGGATTTAACATATCTGGAATCTGAAGGATAATCTATCAAACTTGAAATTTAGTAGATGCCAGGAGAGGTGAATTACTTATTTTTGTTTGTTTGTTTTAAATTGGAAATGTTTCTTGTCTTCTTTATAGGTCAGCATTTATTCCAATTAAAAGTATGCATATTTTAATAGAGACAAATTGAAAACAACTGCTCAGTTTTAATGGCTCACATTCTTCAACATTTTATCTTTTTGAATCTATACAGATTTTTTAAAAGGTCAGGAAGAGGAAAACTTGTGCTGAGAGCACTAAGATACCACAGAGAAAGAGCAGTGTTAGGGTTAATTAATAATATGAACGATGTAATTTCTAAACCAAGAGTTATAAATTAATCCACATAGTTTGAATGCCAAGGGGACATTTTCCACAGTTTAAATATCCAGGGAGTGTAACACAGACCTGGAAGTTAAGGATTTTTACCTTTCATTACAGGTCTTCTGCACCCGCCATGATTCACAGAATCCACCGGTGCTTCTCTCTCCTCTGTAAAGAGAACCAGAACCTTTGAACTTGAAACTGTTAGAGAAATGTGTCAAAACCAGAGCATGAAACTCCCCGTGAGCGTATCATCAGTACACCTTAGAAAAGCAAGAATTCCTGTATTGAGTCACAGCAGAGATCCATCTCTGCCAGACAACTGCAACTGCATGTTTCCAAAGCTGGAAGCTGAAGCCATCCTTACATAAATGCAGCTCCACTGCAGAACAGGAGCTGCTTCATTACAGAGGAGAACAGAGATAAGCTTATGAAACAGGAATTTGCCAAAAGCAACTTGGGCTAAGTTAGTAATTTGATGGAGAAGTTATCAGATCCCAGAGGTCAGACTGAGATATTACCGTGTTATGCCTTATTTCTCCTTATTGTTTCCCTTAAATAGAACAAGTTTTAGCCAACATCACATTCAGAGCTATTCTGCCAAAACAGCAATAATCAGTTCTGAAAGCAGAGGATTCTGGGGCAGGCTAGGAACGTACAATGTTTTCCAAGCAAGCGAAAGAGGGCAGAAGCAGCAGGTAGAGGAGAGTTCTTGGGAGGTTTTTAACAGCCTGTGAGACTGAACTGGCCCCTGTGACTGAGCTGACAGAAATCTTGATGTCCCACTTGATCAGTATGTGGGATTTCTCTATGACTTGCTACTTGTAATTTAATTTTTCACCTTTGGGTGTATTTGTTCTCCCAAGATCTTGTGTTCATTTTCTTTTTAACTGCATAGTTCCTTAGGGAAGGACTCAGCATTCCTGTGGAAGAGTTCTGAGGATGCATATAAATAGTGGTCATATATCACAGCACATTTTACATATGTGAGATTAAACATAGCCATAAAACTATATGACTGCTATTTATTGATCCATAAATGAATACCTGCGTTGGAATTTTTAATATTTCTCTTTGAAACAATAGTGTAGGTTTCTGGAAACTGTGCTTTCTCACTGCATGGCACCTCTGTGTTAGAATATTTAATATTTTTACATTGATAGGACTTTCACTTCATTCCAATGCCCACATACCCACACTCATTACTGGCCATGAAATCTGTAACAATCATTAATTCACTTATCATTCATGGAGTTACTTCTGATGCACCTGATGTAATAGAATGCAGATAACCCATCTCAAAATAAGTAATGGAAATGAAATTAATTCAAGCACACATAGGTCTAGGCTTTTATCTGTAGATCTAAATTGCCATGATTTTAATAACTTCTTAAATTTATTACATTAATAGATAATGATACCTAATAAAACTGAAGCCTGATTTTATGAGACATTGCACTAATTACCAGGTTTGATGTGTTAATCACTGATTCTTGTGTAAAACATACCAGACCACTGCTGAGTTTACTGACCCCCATTCATTCATAGAAATATGCCTACATTATATTTTGTATAAAGGAGAGAAAGGACAGAGAGATGGGCACAGTTCTTTCATATAGAGCTAAAAAAAAACTGTCTAAAATTTACAGCACTGCATAGTGCTTTAGACTTATTTAAGAGTCTAAAAAGTTTTGGAGAGAAGAAAGAAACCATATTGTCTATTTCTGAAAAGATATTAAATTATGCATTCATCCTCTTTTGGCTCACCAAAATGTGAAAAACTGCTTATAAACTTGTAGGCTTAAAATTCCAGGGAGTGAAACCTGTAAATTTTAAGAAACCCCAGTGACTCCTAAATTGGACTTTCAGTGAGACAAAGAAGCAATAATCTTAACAGTATTGACAGAAAGAGGGAACTACCATTTTATATCAGGATTTAGGGAATGCTATATTCCCCTTGCAACTACTGTATTCAATTCCTATCCTTACACCATGAAACAAACTAAATTCTCTATTCTAGCATGGATCTATTGAGCTCTCTCTCTACACCAATATAACTGAGGAATTTAACAGCTACTCACACTAACCCTGAAAATTTATCCACAACAAAAGAATTCTTTCTCAAAATACACCACCAGCCAGCCTTTTGGTAATTACCTCCCTGTTGTTAGGGCCTGCCTTTCTCCTGAGCAGAAGTCATGCCTGTCTTGTACCTCAGGTTGTTGTATTTTTCTGAGCATGAGAAATGAAAGTGTGCATGGAGTGTATTTGCTCTCTCTTTATTTAATTGCTCACTAATAAGTGATTCAAGGTTTTTTAGCATCACTCACTTAATGAACAAGACAGGACACTTCCTTCAGGAATGGTCAGCAATCCATTTCTGGCCATGCAAGCTTCCCGGGGAAAAGTCAAGTGTTTGAACAAGACTGTGGTTTGGGTCTTAAGAGATTTAACACATCGACAGCAGGCTGTCAAGAAGGCTGAGAGCTGCTTGGAAAACCATCGGTCTTCCACTGACACGGCAGGGAATGGGTTTCCTATAAACATTCTCTGAAATCTTTGTCCTATTCTGTTCTTACAGAACCAAAGTGGTCACTGTTAGAGGCAAGGTGCTCACAAAATGTCAGAGAATTTGAAGCAGCGAATCTGATTTTTTCCCATTTAATTTATTTTTAATACAGAAGGTCTAGAAAATGTTTCACATTTGGACACAGCCCGTGTCTGGAAATACAATCAAAGTAACTAAGCAATAATGCAATCAAAGTAATTAGGCAAACAGGGTTGGGAGATGAGAGAGGGGCAGTGAAGATGGGCACATAAGTTTCAGCAGACTTAACTCTTGCAAAGACAGAAGTACCAAAGCTGTTAGTGGCCCACAGGTGAAGATCTGCTGGCCAAAAGCTGTAGCTCTCAATAGTTCTGTATGGACAAAGAAGCAAAAAAACCCTAATGGAAATGGAAGGGTAATGAAATTTTCTTAAAAGTGATTTCATACACTCAGAACACTGTTCTGGTCCAAAACTACACATCAGTCACTGGCCTATGATCTACCTGAGAAATACTCTGGTAACTGGTGGCTTCAGAGAGAATAGAGATGACAGCAAGGAAGAATAGAAAGCTTGAAATTTGAAGGGAATAAAAAAGCTTGAATCTGAAGGGAATAAAAAATCTTACATGAATATTGCACTTGAGATGATGAAAGTGAAAGGATGGAAGGGAAAAGCAGACCTTGGACATGGAGTGTTGGTGGAAGAGGCTGCTGAGCAGGTGTGGAAGAATCAGTAGTGCTGAAAGCACAGATAGACAGAGCGGTGCTTTTGTCCTGATTTCTTGAAACAGAGCAGGAATTAGTTTATATTTCAAAAGACAGTAGTGTTCTGCTTCCAACAACAGCTACAAAACAGACATTTGCTATCGATACAATACCTTCATCTTGAGTTCTCAGCAGTCACTACTTCTCTCCAAAGCAGCTCAGTAATATTGACCTACGCACACAGATAAAACAGGACTTGAAATTTTCCAGCACAGCCATAGACATTCTCACCAGAGGCAAACAAGAAGTGGCCTCATAAGACTTAGCACATCTTGATCCGTATTATGTTAAAATTGAGGTCCAACCTTTCTTCCATATGGGAAACCATTGTGGATGCCTGAGGTACAAGAAACAAAACAAGTATGATAGTGAGTACAAAAGCTCTAATAAAGATGAATTAACGAGAAGAAGTGAGGAGAAAGATTAAGAAGATGATACGATGCTTTCAGCAGAGGCTTTCAGTTTGCTGAGTCTAGTCTAAACTGACAGCCCTGGCTGGGAGCAAAAGCTCAAGTGTGCAGAGGAGTGGAGAAGGAGAGCTCACTTTTATATTTTGCTGAGTTGAAAAGTGTCACTTTTCATTTTGCTTTTATAGTTGCTGGAGACCATTACAGCTCAGCCCGGATTGGTTTTCCCTGCCCTGGAGAAAGTAAATGCCATGTGAGGAGGCAGTAACTGTGTGCTTTATCGGCTCATTACATGGTACCCCACAAAAGCACTGCAGGCTCATCTGCAACGCTTCAGCTTCACATCACTTGGGTGAAGCAGTGCACCAGGCACAGCTACTTTTGTTTATATAACTCTCAGCAGCTTTACAACAGGGGAGCAGGAGCACAATGTCTGCTCTGGTAAGCCTGGAGGAAAGCAAGATCATGACAGGAGACCTTGTAGGAACTCGATGTCCTTGAAGAGAGGAGGGGTTCTCCAACCATCAGGAGATGTAGCGGAATGTGCACATGGTATAGACACTGGGCACATCCTATTTCTGGGATAAGACATATACATCCTTTTCAGCTGAATTCAGAATGTCTCCACATGCTGTGAGGGGGTGAAGGTGATGCAGTAAAGACAGATTCTTTCTGGCACAACCCTGAGAGCAGAGAAAGGGGCACTACAAAGCCCAACTGCTTCTTTTTGGTTACAGAATTTAGATTAATCCACTGTGAGGCTTCTGAAGGAGGAGACATCTGTGGATATGATCGTACTGTTCATTTTTCTCATGAATACTCAACACTCCAGTGGATGGAAAGAAGAGGAAGAGGATGCAGCACCCAGCTGGGCTGCTGGAATGGTCACAAGCAAAGGGGAACTCATTCTGTCTGCTCATTCTGTCATGGAGCAAAAGAGAGTAAGAGAAAATCAGAATATTCATTGTCTGTAGGTTCAGTGACTGGATGGTACTAGGGTTGTGAAGTCAGAGACTGTAGGATCAATGCAGAAACACAACCTGCTGCTCTGCAGCTCCCTGTAATTGAGGAAGCTGGCAATTGTCCCTGGAAATAGTGCACTGTTATAATTAAGAAGAAGACCAAAGCAAAGTTAATGTTTTGAATCTCAGTTCTGCAAAGTTTCACGCAGGTTCTTCATACTGTGAGCAGTCCTACTGAAGTATCAGTTCTTAAAATTAAAGACATTAATAAGTATCCGCAGGGTCAGAATCAAGGATTGTATTTTCAATCCTCTGTTAATCCTGGAGAGGGGCTTCATGAGAAAGACATTAGAATAAAGTAGACTGCATAGCATATTCCATAAATTCAAGATCCTAGAACCAGACAAGCTGTGCTATTCATTAATATTTCTGGTCTTCCCCAAAGTCATCGGAGATTAATATGATCGCTGCAGCAAAGGGCTACAAATACTATAGAAAAGAAAACATTTACATACATATAAAGCCAGACTAAATTTGATTGCTTTTGCATAGCATCTCCACTTTTGTACTGATACATTTGCTATCATAAAATGGGAAAAAGAAGACACTAATTTCTCTGCATTATTTCCAGTGCTGAATCCATCAATAGTGGGGAACATATGTCATAAACAGCTGTGAAATCCAACCTCTCATCCCATCAAGGGTAAGACATTTGCCAGGCTATTACCAACACAATGACACACGCAGAGCAAAGGAGAGAGTTTCAGGTGGGGTTTTCACATGAAAGGTAAAAAGATTCTTTCCATGGTGAGTTTCTGTGACTGTTTTCACTGCCTCAAGCAAGTTGCATCAAATCCCCCTCCCCAACAGATATCTTCCATTACCTCCATACGGATGCAGAGAGGTTCTCTCATACATCAGCTTGTTGTTCCGGTAGCTAATGACTTAAGCCAGACTAAAGTAGTAAAAACAAAATGCAGAAAATTCGACTGGAACGATTTCAGAGTTTACAAACTCACAGGAGGTAACAGAGTCAGAAACAAAAGTGAACTTTAAGGCTCTGTCCAAATTGAAAGATGGATTAAAATATACTTCAGCTCATTTCTTTTTTATCTACAGTAGATTAAATTATCACACTTGATTCTTTTTGGATTTTTTTTTTTCCTCCTCCCCAAGTGCCCAACTCTTTTCCTTGTTCCTGCATGAAAAGAGACAATTCCATTCCTTAGTTCCCATGCAAAATCATATGAAAGAGGTCTGTGGTTATTTAAGAAATCTTAGCCTCCAAAGCCAGGTCCTCATTTGTCTGCCAGTGCCAACTTGAGAGAGCAGGCAATGATGTGAAAATGTGGAACCAGAGAATGTGCACACGTTGCAGTTTCAAACTTCTCATTCCCGTATGTGCTCAGTCACTCGCAGCCTTTGCTGTCCCTGTTTATCTTCCCCAGGAGCAGCAGTGCAGCTCCCTGGGCTGCCTCGGTGTCGCTTGTTCCTGTGCCATCTGCATGTGTGACACTGATTTATTCAGCCACGCAGAGAGCTCCCAGGTTTGGCCAGGAGGACGAGCAGCAGCTTTGCTCTCCTAAGCAAAACACTCGCACAGTGGCAGCTCGAGATGCTCGGGTCTGATCTGCACCTGAGGTGCCACTTCCACCTGGCAGTGCCAAGAGACCCCAAATGCCCAGATCTCGGAGTCTGGGAGTACAGTTGTTTCCAAAACACAAGGAAACAGGAGCAAACAGCACCTTCCTGTCCCTCTGCCCCTGCAGTGCTCAGTCCCCGCCAGGCCCAGCCAGTGTGAGAGCTGCACTGTGCTCTGCTACTTCAAAAACTTCATTACTTCTACAAAATATGTTGCAGCACATTTAACAATGCACTGTGCAGGATTATAAATAATTAAAACTAAACCATTCATGTCAGAAATAAATGAACAAAGCCCATTTTTCCATGCACCATCCCTGATTTATTTTTATTGCATTCATTTAGCTCATTTGTTAATTCTCAAAACCCAGCAGTCCGCACAGAGTGGGTCTCACACACAGTAGGGAATGCTACTGAGGTTGTGTGTTCTCTCATAAAGGAGCAAATCATTTTGGGTCAATAAAAACCATACAAAACACAGAAAATTATCAACCAACTGCTCCTGGATTTCACACTCTGTGTTTTCCAAGTGTCTGCTGCTCTGAACATCTCTTTTTAAGAACCTTATCTGCACACTGCATTTGCATTGGGGTACAAAATATGCAGAATCACACTCCAATTAGAAATAATTTCAAATACAGCTCTGGCTAATATCTACCCTGTGAGAGCTCCCTGGCTTCCAGTGAGCTTGTTTGTGAGTATCATAAATAACATCGCTTTTATTTAAAGCTGCAGTTTCACAAGGTGAGGATTTCTTTGGGGGTCCAGATTATGGTAGTGGGGATCAGACGTTCTTCCCTTGTTGCTGTACTATTCTTATTTTCTGTATCACAGATATATTTCACAAAGAAAGCTTTGATCTCACACCAGAGAGGATAAATAAGCATATCATCTCAGATCTACTGCAACATGAACACATAATATAAAAACCCCTTACTTTTTTACTCCATCTTATTTTTAAAGAGATTCTGTGTGGAAATCTATAAACAAATGCCTATATTAAACACTGAAACAATTCCCCAGTAAAATTATAATGGGCTTAAACACTACTTCAAGCTATTTTAGAACAAATAGACATGCACTTGCAGCAAAATAAAAATCTGGAATAATATTGGACCCTTCCAATTCCATTCACTTCATCACAAACCTGGGTTTGTCTTTATGGCTTAGTCCTTGAGAGCAGCAACTCCTGTTAACAGAAAGAGCTGTTTAGGATTTCTTTGCTGGAAGAATGCCCAAAGAAATTGGAGAGCACAAACTTATGTGAGAACCAAGAGAAAGTAGAATGCTCATCTCTATTAAGTGTCTTTTCTTATGATTCTGCCAAAAAAACCTTCAAATTCTAATCATGTATTGTTAATACTATGCTTAAATTAGTTCACGCTATTCCAATATTAATTATCCCACAAAATTTTGCAACCACTGCAGAGTTACCTTTGGTAAAATTTCATAGGTTTATTGATTTCATGTCAATATTTTAATCATAAACACTTTCACAAATGGAATATTTTAAATCCTTCCTAAGGTTTCCATGTGCTTCTATGAACTACTTTTTCTTTGCATTTAAAGAGGAAATACATTCTCAGAAGTTCAAATGGATTTGAACAGGTAAGAAATCAAAGGCTTTGCTTCTATTCTGCTCTTTTCAATACTATTCTATGCTGTTCTGGTCCATTTCTATGCTTTTCACAACGCTGGAAGTGAGATGTTTGTAGCCCCAAGTCACCTCTCTTCTCTGGGAGTTTCCCTATTCACGAAACTGTCGAATATCCCTGCCTGCATTCCAAGTGCACCACAGGAATTAGAGCATTTAACCTTGCTGCCCATTCACAGAAAAACACCTATAAAAATGAACAGGATGCAGAATTAGGTGTCATACCCTTTCATTCTGACAACAGCTCACTGTCACGCCCGATGTTTCCCAGCACAAGCAGCTCCTGATGCCTGGGCAAATCAGCACATCCAAGTGTGCTGCTCCCAGCATGGGTATGGGCACCCTCTGTAGCCCAAAGTGCGCTCAGTCTGGCATTAAAAAGACTTTGAGAGAGGTGTATTCCTCGCTGACAGCAGTCCAGGTGCTCCTAAGAGGGGGCTGTGCCAGGGGGTTACACCAGCAGGTGCTGAGAGTTTGTGAGCTGAGGTCCAAGGAGAGGGGAGGAAGCAGATCCTTGGCTCTAATTCATAGCGAGAGAGGAGTTTCTGCACAGCCTCTCTTGTGACTGAGCTCACCCGAACCCCTCAGCAAGAGATTCCTGTGTCCACACCTCCACAGACGGGACTGGGACAGACACCACTAATAAATAAACAAATCCCCCTGTGTTCCTTGGGATGGGAACAGGCACTCACCGGGCACGAGCCTGGCTTCTCCCAGAACGTACCACACTCAGGGGCTGAACTTAGTACATAATGATTATTCTACTCCATTCATCTTTATGCATGAACTGGATTTATTTTATTTTTCTAAGCCAATTAATACAACAGGCAGTGAAGAAAGTAAGAAGCTAATACAATCACTTCTCTTGTGTACTGCATGCTTCTCTAGCTGAAAATGTAAAAATGTCGGAATGCATGAAGGATATCAGAAGTATCACTAGGTCTGTTTTGCATGCACAAGAGCACTGGAGAAGTTTTTTTATTTAAAAATATATATTTACTCTAAATTAAATTTCTCCTACTATACCTTCGGTACTCAACAAATAGGTTTTTTTAAAAAAAAATTCTGTTTGGTTTTTAGATATTTTTAAGTCATGCAAACCGAATGATTAACGAGACTCAGATCCAGACTGCGATGTCAACATGCAAAACAGCCTCAACCTGAGCAGCCTTGTCAGGCCTGAGCTTTTAAACAAATGTGAACAGCTAAGGTGCTTCCCAGTTCCCACCAAGGGAATGGCTCTAAAACCGATTTTGCATTGACTTATGCTGCAGAGGCTGAAATCTTCTCAAAGGAGCCACGCTTCCACTAATGCCACTCAGTTTTAAACCTGAATGCCTCTTATGTTTGGTATCTTCTACTTTCCACCTTACACATAATTTTCATCAGAGGGAAGCAGCTACAGAAGGATCTACTGTGGTCACCTGAGGTATTTTATACGTGTGAACTTTGTCAGGGATTGCAGTTCTGGGGGAACAGCAGGGCTGGGGGACACCGAACCCTCAGTCTGGGATGTCTGCTCAAGGGTGCCTGAGCCACTGCAGCAACAGGCAGCAGAGTATTAACACCAGCACCAGAACTATGATGACTCTTCATTACTGAAGAAACACCATTTTAATCAACCCCTTTTTCTATTAAAACATTAACAAAAATCCCCAATAAGTAATCTGCATTTCTCAAATGACAGTGACCTCGGTCTGCTGCTGCTCCAAAGATAGCTTGCTTTAGGGCAATGGGCTCTTAACAACCGTCAGTTTACAGCAAATGAACATTTATCTGATTTTTTTTTTATTCTATTGTATTGTATTTCTGTAATGGTGCTTGAAATTAACATTTTTACTCTGTTTTTTTCACTTTTTTGATCATTAATGTAGTAAATTATACCACCAAAATGACTACAACAGTTTCATTTGTGTCCTAAAAACCTATTAAGTGCCTGAGTAGAAATTGTGAAGCTTTTGGAGGTTGACTGTCTTATTTCTAAGGTCATACTTGGCCTATTGACCTAAACCAAACTGACTCCACCTCAAATATTCACAAGAAGAATTGTATCAAATTAAAAGCATGAATTGAAAGAAGAAAATAGAGCCCAGACACATGGTTACATCATCAAAGCTAAAATTATCTGTAACTAGTCAAAGTGTTCCAGAGATCTCCATCAGCTTTTTTTTTCTTGAGAGGCCCCTGTTGTATTATTCAGATTTTAAAAAAACTCATAAGCTGAGGTATTCAACAAGCTGCTGGATATAATTTATCTTACTTTAATTTATTGGAACATTTCAATATCACCGTTCTTATTTTAACAAAGACATTTTTTAAACTGGTAAAACTAAATGCATATTTAATTTATTTCACTCAGTAAAGAATCCTGAAGAAAATCAATTTTCATTTACAAAGGTATCCCAGCAGGCTGGGTGTCCCATTACCACAGTATTGTGCCTCTAACATCCAGGTTTATGTGACACATGCTATCATTTCTTCTCCATGATTTTATTACTTCTGGAAAACCGTGTTAAAACATAATATAACATATAATGTGACTTCAGACTGACAAAAGCTGTGACAATCAAAGGTAGTGCTGATCACTGGCAGGTTGGGTGGCAGCACACCCGATGGTCAATGCACACATTTCCATATTTCTGCCACCATGTGACCAAGCAAATCTCTCATACCTCACCCCACAAGCACTGAGGACTGCCAAGGGCAGGGTTCCAGACCTGCTGGGGATGCACTGGGCTGGTACTGCTGCTGTTTTGTTCATTTACCCTGACCCCAGGACTGACAAATATCCCATTGATACCTTCCCACAGGAGCAGTCACTCAGCTGGATGAGCTGTTCCCCTCCGAGGTGATGCTCTCAAAAACTGCAGTGATCCACCTCACCCTTCCCTACATAAAGGCCACTTCCCCATGCTTGGATATCAAGGAGAGGGATTTTGTGTCGATTCTTTGAATTTTAGACTACAAGTAAGGATCTCTTCAATTACTTATAGCTGCCACAGTTCTCAAGGTATGTGTTATGTTGCACCAACACCAAACAATCCAACTCTAATAAAAGCAGCCTTTGTGAGACTCAATATTCACAACGGAATTTAACCAGATTTCAGATTGAGCCTTAATTTCACTTACAATTTTATACAAAGTATTAACAAAAAGTGTGTGTTTATATACATATTTCAAGGTGTTGAGAATAACAGGACCCTAATTCCATTGTGGCTTCTCTTGTCATCATAAACTATCAGAGATGGAACCCAGTGGATTGTGCAACCAGAACCCAAACCATAAATTACATTTCTGCAAACCCGACCTGCTTTGTATTTCAGACAAAACATTGGTACAAATGCTGTGCAGCTCCCAGCCTTTTAGTTCCTCTGCTTTTGCTGCTTCCTCAGTAATGTGCCCTCCACATTCCCACGTCTGTTGATTTCCACGGAGCCTCGCTCCTCTTCAAGTGTTTCTGAAGAGTTCCGATATTCTTGCACACGGCATTTTGCAATCAATGAGCACAACTTCAGCAGGAATGCTGATTTAGGTGCACACAGGCATACCCAGGAATTACGAGGGCTTTTTCTGGGACTGCAATGTGCACAACACTGCAATGAATAATGCTGCACTCCCCAAGCTGGCATAAGAAATGGCTGTAAAACGAATCACCTCCCAGCCCAAGAATGACACAGCTGAGGTTGCCTTTGCATACTCGATTCATCTGAAGGTGTGTGTTGCCCCTCATCCACACCAGCACAGTTTCAAAGGCATTTAAGGGAACCAGATGCTCCTGTTTCACTGAAGTTCCAAGGAATGTAGCTCTGCATGCAGTTTTTAAAACTGTTGAAAATGATAATTTACTGTATTTAATTATACAACCTTTCTGTCTTACTCAAGGATAGATGGTGCTTACTAAAGTCGTGTCTGAGAAAATGTAATCAAGTTCTTAAATTTTAGTATATCCTTAAATCCCATTTCCTTTAGCAGGAAGGTAATGAATCTCTCTTCTGATGAGGTGTGATGTTTACTTTAAAATAATATCTGAAAGCAGGAGAGAAAACCATCTCACATCTAAGCACTTTCCTTTATGGAACTGCAAGAGGACTCAGAAGTGAAAAGAGGAAGAAAAAAAGTATTTCTTAAGAATGCACATAATGACCAAAGGCAAAAAGAATGGAGATAAGATCTCCAAATGTGGATGTTGTGTTGCTTATTCACAGTATTGATATGTAGACTAGACAACAGAAATACCTTTGTTCAGTAGAAACACTCACTTTTCATTTGCTAAGGCAAAGTGATGGCACTTCGGAAAAGGAAATCACAGATCAGACAGCAACAGCAATCATTCCTGTACATGGAAAATATTCTATCCATTTAACAGGAGACATTCAATTTTTATAACCTGGATCTATGTCAGGTGACTGGGATCAGAAAATAGAGGGCGATTTGTTCCTAACACTTCTTTGTTGCACATTTTTTACAAGGTTTTAACCTCCAGCAACTCTGGGATTTGAAAGGAGGAGGTATCTCCCTTACACAATATCCCTACATCCCACATCAGACTAAGAGTAAATTCCAGCAAGCCATTAGCTGTGTGTAAATCAATAAAAACCAACCAAACAAAAATAAATCCCAGAGACCAAACACATAAGATCAGAATTTCCAAGTACTTGCCTGATTTATAAACTCTCTTTGCTAATTCTGAACCCAAGCCCGTTATCAGCCCTCGAGCAGTGCATCAGGAATGCCACACAGCCACCAGTCTTTATCCTTATCTTCATCACCATTTCCCCTCTGCCACTTCAACACAGCACAGAAAAAGCAACACTCCTCTACTCTTGGATACCACTAAAGGCATTTTTGCTCATTATTTGAATATTATGTACTGGATTGCTGTGCACAGACTTGCTGTTACAAATATGGTTGTTGTCTTCATGTTTCATTCTTTAATAAGCTGTTGTTAAAAATGCCTTAAGATGCCCAACACGAACAGCTACAGCATGTAAAGCACAAACCACGGAGAAACTGCAGGGGGTTTGTGTTCACGTGTGTGCACACATGGAACAAAGAGAAGGCAGGAAGCACTTCTAGAACTTGTCCTGTTGGAAGACTGTGCTGCTAGACAAGACAAGGTGATGCTGTGGCATCACTACACAAACCTGCACAATTCACCATGTCCAGAGACAACCACACCAGGAGGAACTTTGCTGCATCAAAGTACTACAAGTTAAATGAACGTGAAGTTGCACATGCTGACTTCTTCCAAATATAGCATTAGAGTATGGTTTTCCTCCACAGATCTCTTTGAATAGTTATGAGAGGTTCAGGCTTCTTGTGAGCAGTCACAGAGCTTTGAAAATGAGTATTTTTGTACCATGCTGCTGGTGATAGCATCTGTGGAACAATGTCATGGCATATGCCATGGGAATATAGCACTGAAATCAATCAACAAAGCCTCCTTCTTAACATGCTGAGGAAAAAAAAAAGCGAGACACAAATATTTCATATTTAGAATTGCATATGTTCAGAGCAGGCAGTTCTTGAGGCAGCTCCGGCTCTCTGTGCTTTGCAGAGCTGCTGCAGCGCTGCTGCCGCAGTTCAGCCCCGTGCCCAGAGCCTCAGCACACAGCCAGCACCGAGGGGAGTCACTTCTCAGCAGGAGCAGGCAAAACGCACCCCTGCTCCCAGCTCACCGAGTGCAGAATGCTCACATCCTAACCAGAGTTGGTAACATCCTTCATCTCAATGTCCACTAAAATATCCTTTGGCAGGACTCAAAAAAAAAAAAAAAAAAAAAAAAAAAAAAAAAAATCTGTCACCTTCTGTCAGCTTTCTTTTGGCACTGAGATACCTTCAGACTGCTAGAGACACTCTCAGGGGATGATCAAAACAATTAGAACATTATTAAGTAATGAAGCTCATACAGCATAAATCATCTTCTCCCTAATATCTGGGTCTCTGAAATCTTATCCTCTCAGAGGATGAAACCAAATCCAGTCCTCAGCTGTGCTGCCCTGTAACACCAGACACCAGCACTTTGTGACAATTACTATTCCCTAGAAAGCTGCTTGGCTGTAGGTGGAACACTGTTTTTAGCATATGCTGAGTCCAGATCAAAGGCCAGCTTGGACAGGGCTTGGAGCAACCTGGGATAGTGGAAGATGTCCCTGCCCATGGCAGGGGGTGGAACAAGATGAGATTTAAGGTTCCTTCCAACCCAACCCATTCAGTGAGTCTGTAATTCTATGAAATCAGGTGTCCTGCTGACTGTATGCAGGGAGAAAGTCCCATAGGAAAAGTTTTGGAAGCAGAGGTGAGGAAGTGTAAAGAGGCATTTAATTAAATGTAGGGGGTGGGGGAGGGCAAGAGCTCATTCGTGAACTTCCCTCCTGCTGTCATCCCAGGTTGTGTAAATATTAGCTCTGTGAACTGGAATAATGGCTCGACTGTCTGAGAGGATGACAAGTGACAGAGAAGAACTGGGTCAGGATCAATCCCTATTTGCATACCAATTAGTTAATGTTCTTTCTTTTCTCCCACAAATTGAAGAAAGGGTAACATTTTTCACTTTTAGAATAGAAAGCTTCAAATGTCTTTCATGCAATAACTTGTGTTGTATTTTTAGAAAACTTGTTTAGGCCTCAGGAGCTCAGCTAAAACTCTTTAATCCTGATTTTAAACTCATCTAAGTCCCAGCTTCATCAATTTAGCTAATGATGGCTTGTGCCACTCACCTTTCCAGTAAACCCATGTGCTTAGCAAAGGGTTTTTTTCTGGCTCTGGAGCACTCACTCCTATTTCACTCCCCCAGTGCTTCTTTATAACTCCTATATTTTTCAGTATATTCTGAGAGTGATGTTTGTGGCTTTCCTCTTACTCAGGCCATAGGCCCTCTGTCAACACAGCAAATCCCAAACATGTGGCACTCCTGCAGAGTCCCTCTTTGGTCATCATTAAAACAGAGCTTGAATTCCACCCTGTTTCTGTGCTCAGCAGATTTATGGTAGAAATTACAAGAATCATTCATCTTTTTCAGGTTTATAGTGGAGCTCACTGCTGGACCGTTACCTCTCTTAAAGAGGCTACTTGCAGTAAGGAAATTGGAGAGAGGAGCAGTTAGATGGAAACTTTTATCATTTGGACACTGTTCTTGTCCTTATTGATCCTTGCCTTAGTTGAGCCAGTACCCCCAGCTCCAATAACACGTTATTTCTAAAGAGGGCAGAAGCCTCGGAGAGACTCAGAATAGGGAATTAGTAAAACAGTCACTTTCTAGGCTTATTTCTTCAAGTATTTTAATATTTCAAAGGATTAATTCTAAATGTTTTAAGAGCTTTAAATTAGTAGCTGTAACCTGATCATAAATTAAACATCTTCCCTTCCCAATGCAAAGCGATACCACGTTATTTGTATACTTCTTGTTTGTTTACACTCGGCATCAAGATATTCCCTGGAAACTGATTTTTATTGCCAAAAGAATCTGAAAAGACAATACAACTTCCATACTAACTAATCTCATATTATGCCTTCGTCAAGCAACTTGTGCATTTCTGGTCATGCACAAACATCCACCCAAGCCCATGAAATTTTAAATGTAAATAAATATCCCAAAATCCACATAAGCAAAGCACCTAATTCTCACATCAGAATGCAGATAGGTGACAATATGTGTGCAATCATATTCAAGTGGAATTTCAGGTGATGTAAAAGCTTAAACAAAGAGCTCCGGCCAAACGGAGGAATCACAGTAACTCCAGTTCTCTCTCCAGACAAAATGGAAACTCAGAGTCCTGGTCATGCTCATAGGCTAAGCGTAATACTATTTATTTATTTATTTTACTTTAAAAAAATACAGTACATTCCAGGCACATCTGGGTGCAACCCCACTGCTCTAGATGCTGCATGACCATCTGGTTTAACATTAAGCCAGAGGAAAGCTAAAGTGAATTGGACATCAGGTCAAAATTTAAAAAAATTAAAATTATGTGTGCCCATGCTGACTTCCCTCATTATGGAAGGCTTCTCCCCCATGCTTTTTAAGCAAACTTAAAGCTTTTGGGCTTCTTTCTCATTCCAGGGACATTTGCTCCAGTAGACATTCCAGGAATACATCCACTTCCTTTGATTTCATTAGGAGTCATCCCCAGGCCAACAGCCAGCAACACAATGGATCCTTAAATGTCATTTCCGCAGCTCATTCTGTTATTAATGAAAACGGGAAACAAAGTCCAGCTTGAGCAAAGTCATCCCAGTGCTCTACTTTCCTACTGGTGCTGCAGTGCTTAGAGAATAAAAAATCATCCCAGGTGTCTTAAATTAACAACAGTTAATTTACCTATAATTTGCACTTCACATGACAGCTACATCCCATTGGAAGAAAAAAAAAACTTGTCAAGTCAACTGAAGGAAGCTTGGGAGAACACGAATGAGAAATTTAAATTGAGTTGGATCTCTGAAAATCATTAGTTATTGGGATGGGATTGGCCAAAATGTTCATAGGCACAAGTAAAACACTATTCTGTATCAATTGCTCAGTTTCTTCACCCCAGAAATTGATTGACTCAAATTCCACAACCTTCAGAAACACTCAGCCCTTTGCAAGAACCCTACATAATCTCAAGTATGTATTTTTTTACAGTTCTTCTAGATTTACATAATATATAGCTCCTGCAGCATACAGCACAGCCATATCAAAATTATATTTTCTAAGTGGAGAAAATTGAAATAATTCATTTCTTATTGGCCCATTTGTTTTTTAAAGAGCATAAACAACAGCCCTTTTCTAAGCATTTGGAGGCTTTCACAAGTATACGTTTATGTAACTCACATTGGCTTCACTGCAAGTGGTGCATTGAGTACCTGTGTGCTGGTTTGGGCTGGGGGAGAGTTGATTTCCTTTTCTGAAGCTGATATGGGGCGGTTTTGGGATTTGTGCTGCAATTACACGGGATCAAGGTCTTTTCTGCTACCCACTCCAGCCCACCAGGGAGCAGCTGCAGATGCACAAGCAGGTGAAGGAATGCCTGGGGTTGCTGTGTGAGGCTTTTGCTCTGCCTATTAAACTGTCTTTATCTCAATCCACCAATTCTCATTTTTACTCCTCCCATCCCACCAGGGATGTGGGTGAGTGGCTGTCTGGCGTTTAGTTGCAGTCTGCAACAACAACTACTAAATTCTACTAAACTAGCAATGAAATCCATACAAGGCTCCTGAAGACGCCCCTTTGCCACTGCCCTAAACCCAAAGACACAGAAAGCTCAGTGGTTTCCAGGTGACAGAATATTTACAGTGTCTCATGCCTAAATGTCATTTTAGTGCATTCTTCCTGCTTCATCTCCTATAAATTAAAAGATGTGTGATTAATCAGTTGATGGGTTCCACACACGAATTCATGCCCTGCCAAACCCACAGCCCAAGTGTGCCACCTAATGGCCCCGGCGTCAGGAACGCACCGATCCCTCAGGTTCAGCAATAAAATCTAAAGAAAGCACCACTTCACTCGTTGAGGTGAAGGTGGAGCTTCATCATTACTTTCCTGCAGGCCCTACCCATCACATTTCCCCAGCAATTCTGCAGGTTGGATGAAATAATTGCTTTAAGGCACCTCAAAATGTTGAGATAAACAAGCATTTGAATGTGACCATGAGGTTAAAGAACTCCACGGAACTTTAATTTCACAATTAAAAACCTCATAGGCTACAAGCTGCACAAAGACTTGGACATTGCCTGGCTGCTTCCAAGCCTCACTGCTAAATGATCAGCACTTCCAGTGAAGTTGTGGTGACTGGCAGCAGTGGATTCAGCCTGCTAAATGAATGTGTTATTTATCTGTTGAAGTACATACAGAGGGCAAGCTTAATTTAGCTGATATCATCTCCTTAAAATGCAGTCCATAGTCAAGAGAAGTGTTTGCCTTGAGAAGTAACAAGGAAAAAAATTACATAGAGGAGTTGTGGAATAACATTTGCAATGGTGATACATACAAAGAGAATATAATTCCATTATAAAAGAAATACCACAGTAGCACACATTAATGAAGTTGTCAAGCAAAGTTCTTAAAAATACTATCCACCTAAAAATACTGTTAAGGAATAAAAAAGAAATACAGATGCAATTAATTCATATAACATTTACTATTGGGAAGCACAGCTACTTTGTAATCATTTACAAAAGAAAGCATTACAAACGTGGGGCAGAGGGTGTAGATTAAGGAAATGAGTTACTGATTTGGTTATGTACCAGAAACTGAAAACCAGGAAGGAGGCTTGGGATTTACGTTTACATTTCTTACTGTCAGTCCCTGTTTTCTACTGCTTGAAAAGAAGATTCAGAAAATGCTTACATTTGCATGGGATTAATGATTTATTATAAACACAGTGAGCCAGCAGATGAACAAGGGATGGAAAATACTCCTTGACATTTGAATTATTTTCATATGTACTCAATGCTTCCTTTTCATCATCATTAACTAATAATGTAAAATCTAAACCTAAATATTGTTAGATACAAAACTGTATGCCAAGACAGTGTTTACATTATTTATTTTGAAATCACTTATAATAACTCCCCATTTCCTTCCAAATATGCCTTCCCTTTCCAAGCTCTACTTCACCACCTTGCTTGCTTTAGGCAGGATGAACCATATGAGCCTTTTGATTCTGATAAATTCATCCACACCACAAGATTGCTTTCTCTTTATCTAATGTTAGCAGTACTAAAGAACAATTATATCAGTTTTATGGAGCTGTAGCAATACAGAATATCTCTGTGATACATAACTGTGGTGCCTTAGGAGGAGTAATTACTGAACCAGTGTCTTGACTGTATCAGTGGCACAAGCACAGCAATGAGGAAATGCTTGTGCCTGTGGTGGGCTCCCAACAGACCCCATGACCCAAGGTGCAAGGGAACTTCAGCCACAGTTAAGCACAACAAATCCTAACAAATATATTAGAGTTCTGGAAAGAGATTCTATCATTACAATTGGATAAGAGGTTTCAGATAGCTTGAGCCTGAAAGAAAAGAAAGGTATCTTATGTAGTGAGGTACTTAGAAACCCTGCAATACACAGCTAAACTTACGTAACTGTCACCTGGTTTGGTTATAATTTGCTTACAGCTGCCTGTTAGCAGCTGGTATGGTGTGTCAGCCATGTGGAGATTCCAAACTCCAGTGGAAAGGGCAAATAAAGGAATGCATGAAGGGACCTATCAAAATGGAGATTTTAGGATGAATTTATATCCTTCAGTACAAGCATGCTATTCCTGAGGACCCCTCCCACCAAATGTTGAAGCAAACATGAAAAGAATCCTTCCATTGTGATGGAAGCACCTCTTTTCCATGGGTTTTAATTTCCATTTCAGAAGGCTTCTGGGAATTGTCTGTACTGTACAGAACTGAACTTGTTCATCAAAGCAAAAAGCTTTGTGAACACAAGAGATGGTCCTACAGGCTCGTCTCTCTTTCTAAGATCAAGGTTGAAGACATTTTTCAATTGAAGTGTACTTTTTCACTTTCACTGCCAAATTCTCCATTTGCTACCAGGGTGAGAGATGTAAGGACGTGCAACAGAAAATACTTCTTTCTCTTTTCCTATGAAGTCCTGATTTCTTTTGCCATAATGCTGAAGCTGGTAGAACACTCTGCATGTTGTGTAAGCCAACAGCAGTAGGGAGATGAGGCAAGAAGGAGCTGAGTGAGAGTAAATGGCAGAACTAAGTAGTGAGGATTTACCTCTCTTTTCCCCAGTTCTCTGTGTTCATGCTTGGACAATTCCACACAGAGCCAGCTGACCCTGCCCACCCAGAGCTGGAAAGTTCTTTTCATTTCAGATCTCATTTCTCTGACAGGCTGCCAAACAGAGAGGATGTTATCTCACAATTTGTCATCTCAGGATTGCTAGTGATGCAACGAAAGGAAAATAAAGACAGAAAACAGCCAAGAAGAATACAGACACTCATGGCCAAGACATTTCGGAAGAAGAGAGGCTTAGAAAAGTTATGGTTCATACATAGTGCTTGTCACAACCGAGGCTGCTCTGTGGATGGCTGCATTAAGAGTGGGAATGGCTATTGCTCATGGAGTTCTAGTATTTCCTACAAGATATCCCTCCTATCCCATTCCTTTCTGTATTTGCTGTGTTGTGCAATTTGTATATGGAAGATGCCTTTATTCCATCTCCTTACAACCAACACTGACCAAAGGATTTGGTTTTGGTGGAAAGTTATCTCCACTGCAGGTGTCAGTGATTAGCGGAAAAGGAATCACTCAATGTTTGTAGACACAGCCTTTCCCACTTTACATGGAGATAAACTTCCTTAATGTATGGCTCTCTTAATGTGTGCATACAGTTTAAGACTGAAATTCTGTATAAATATTTAAATTAAATCAGTGGCAGCTTTCTCTAGTGACGAAATATAAATGAAACTTGCAAAGAAAACAAAAAACCCCCAACACTTTCACTGAACGCTACTGCAAACTACATAAGTTTTTTATGGAAATTTTTCACACCACTCCCCCTCTCATTTCCTCTTGTCATATAAATAATTCACCAGCAAAATCCTCATCCTGAACAAGAAATGAAAAAATTAAATAAACAGAAGATCTAAAGATATGTATGGGTATAATTTTGTTTTGTTTTGTTCAGCTAGGTAGGGAGTTGTTAGCAAGTCCTCCTGCCACACTGGGATGAGAGGGGGGATTGCAAAACCTGCAGACAGATAAAACTGCTGGAGAGGCTGGAATCTGATTTCCTTATCTCAGTCAGAAAGTCGGCTGATGCGAAGCACAGCACAAACACTCACCTATTGGGTTTTCAGCATGCAAAAAGAAATGGTAATTGCACAGTGACGGCTCTGAGTTAGAGGTAAAATAAGTCACTAAACCAGGTGAATTATTCAAATTTGACAGATCTGCCAAGGTGGGGGAATGGCCCAGGTTCTTCCTATCAACAACAAATAGTAGATTTTCCTCCATGCGTATCGTGGTCAAAAGATCTTTAAGTGAAAGAATCTTGTTATTTGAAATCCAGTTTCAGCTCAGTGGAACCGAATTTGCAATTATAGAATGCTGCTGTAAACTTTGACATCACTCATGTAAATATCATTCATCCCAACGTGATCTGTAAGCTCAAAAACATATCCAAAAGCAGGATCTCAGCACTTTAGGGTGAATCCTGCAGCGTGTGCTCGTCGAGCCTGCTGATCCTTTCAAGACTATTCTTCCGGATGGGAAACACTTGAGCATCTTAGTTTGATAGTTGGATAGTTTCTTTCCAAGAGAAAAAGAGAAGGAGAATTGCAAACCATTTTTCATGATTTCATGATTCTATGATACTTTCATGGTACAGTTAGGGAAACTGATGTCATCAAAGGGTAGCTGCCTTAACATCATAAGAGATTTGAGGGGGCACGTTCTGCCCTTAGTACTTCCAGATAACTCTATTTACGTCAATGCCATTGCAAAAATGTAACTCTGGGTAGAATTTGATCAGCAATTTATAAATGATCGTGTGTTGGAGTCTGCAGCTGTGTTGAGCTGATATTTAGCTGCTCTATTGTGAGCCTCTGACTCCGATATGAATAAATACACCAATGACAGAATTCACAAGCAGTGTAAACCTCAGGGGGACTGCAAATGGATTTTCTTGTTTGACTTTTTTTTTTTTTTTTTTTTTTTTTTTATTCTTCCAAATCTCCTTTTTTTGGTTTAAAGTTTTTTTTTTTTTTAATCATTCCAATCTCCTTTATTTGGATTAAAGGATTTTCTGGGAGGAGGAATATGGAAAGACCTCATGAAAATACCATGTAGGAATTTGTGAGTTTGGGTTTTCAAGCAGCCTGTTGCAAGGTAGTTAAACTTACCTCCCACAAACAAGTTGTGTTTATGAAGAGCAGATGTGAAAAAGATGGTTGCAGAAACAAAATAAAACCGTTACAAAGAACATTTTGGATACTACAGAGTTTTTCTGGAATTTCTGGAGATAGGTTCCCACCTTCCTTCTCCAGGCTGATGGGAACAGAGTACACTCTTTGCAATCCTGACTGGACCAGTTACAGTTCAGTCCCCTACACTGACTGGGATCGTTAGCTAATTCTATACATGGAGAGGGAAAATATAGGACATGTCTAAACTGCAGACAATTGAGTGCTGAGCATCCTTTGTTCTCGTCTGGCCGCATAATGCCCCAGCTGTGATCCAGAGGCACCGGGACATGCTGGGGGTGGTGATGTTTCTGTGGTTCCCAGGCTCCCCAACAGAGCCAGCCTGACTGTGCCACGCCAGGGCAGAGCGGGAGCAGAGCTGATGCCACAGCTCCCCGTGCCTGAAGAAGTCTGTGGTCCCAAACCTGCCTGTACTGGGTCAGAGAAGGAAAAACTGCCCTACGTTGAGATAAAGCATGTTCCTGTCACAGCAGAAGGTTTTTAAAATCCAAGGCAAGCTCACATTCATTCCACTGAGCTTCTGAAAGGAAAGACTGAATGAAAGGGGAAATTCAGGGTTACCTGGTTTGCATTAGCACATGTATGATTTACCTTCAAGATCAGTGGAAGGAACAAGGAATCTGTTTGGAAACTCTTCTTTAAGATCAGTATGGAAACAACCACAAAGGTAGGCATTTTTTTTGCCTCAGACAAGATAGCCTTTCTAGGTCAGAGTTGCGGCTTCACTGCTTAACCAAGATGCAAAGAATTCAGGACTAATCAAGTTCTACTGAAGGGAAAAACAATGTCTGAACTGAGGACTGAAAACTACAGGTCAAATAAAACTAAGTAAGGTTCCTCTTTTTCACCAGTGAACTTAAAATTTGGTCCAAACTGCAGAACCATAATTCTGAGTACAGAATTTCAAAAACAAAGATGTAGGCAAAATGTATTTTGTACTTTCCTTTAAATGAATCCATTGATTCTATCTTCCAGGGCAGCATTAAACTCTCATGTTGCTTAGCCAAAATCAAGGGATTACTTGGCATTATTATGCCATAACAAACAGAATAGGTTAATAGCTGTCATTGCCATTTCTAAATTGAGAACTGCATCATTATGCATTGTTTGAGCTGCCAGTCTCACATCCCTACTACAGCACTCCTGTAACCTCACACAATAACAGCAGTGATGTTTTGCAAGATATTTTGATATTTGCAGACCTTAGGAGACTTCAATAAAGGCAGTGCTTAGGTTAGATATAGAAAAAGAGAGCAAAACCAAAAATGTTTTTCTTCTTCATTCTAATTTTATGTTGTATCCTGAACAACTCTTGCAACCTTTCTGACACATAAGAAATGCCTGGAGAAGGCCAGCCTGTCAGCAAAACAGCCAGAGAGAAATTTATTTATGGAAAGAACAGAGGTGCGGTTAAAAAAGAAAATAAAAAAATACTCCCCTTTGAGAGGAGATGGAAAAGCAGGTATAAACTAACAAACCTTTCTTGATCTTTCCTCCTTACTTAAAAAAAAATGTCTTGAAGAAGTTGGACTTGCAACCTCAGAACAGAACTGAAAATTGCCATCCAGTGTCTCCCTAAGCTTCCTGCAATGTAATACATGCTTGCTTAGGGACTATTTCCCCACGTTTCTCCTGTGTAAGACAGCAGTTCCCACGTACAGATGGTGATACTCACTGGAGATCTACAAGACTCAGATTTAACTCCAGTTTCAAGTGCGGGGTTTGATCCCTGGGTCAGACACTACCCCATCACTGCCCTTAATAATGGCTGTTCTGGCTTTTCAGTCTCTTCAAAATGTTTTCGAAAGACTGGAATTCTTCCCTGCTGCCTAACTGTACTGCTAGCCTTTTTTTCCTTGTAAAACAGGTGAAGGAACTGCAGAACAGACACGATATGGATGGTAAAATTATTGTACAGGGCAGTAAAATGTTATGACTGAAATTCACATTTCCTTTCTTTAGTTAAGGCACTCCTAAAATAAGCTTGGACAACAAACCCATTCTACTAAAGGAAAACCATGACACATTGTAATGCAAAACATATTTATAATATAGTTGTACTTAAATCCATGAGTTAGTTATTGGCATTTTCCTGTGAGTGCCACTGTCTCACTTGGAACTGCACCTACTGACAACAGTAAAATTTTATCTACAGCCTGTTTGGAACATGGGCAGCTTTGTTGCAGGGAAATGCATTCTCATATATTCCTTTTCTCAATCTATCTTTCTTAGTCATTCACACCATATAAATGCTTTTGGTTTCGCACATATCTCTTGCAGCATACTAATTAAATGTTTCAAAAGGCTTTATCCATGGTTAAGTGATGATAAAATTTTAATGATTTAATTAGCAAGCTCCAAGAAAAAACTAATAACGAACAGAGATGGGTGCTTTTAGTGGCTCTTGCTCTCAAGTTACATTAGAAGTACAGGAAGATGCAACGTTCAACACCACTTTTCCTCATACGCCCAGCAACAGAGAACATGGTCCATTACCATGCTAGAAGGGAAGTGTGGAACACAGGGCAAGTGACTTATGCCAGTTCTCAGCTACATATGTGAAGGGCACTCCCTCGAGGAAAGAGTGCAGCCTTATGGAGGGGAAAACAAATCAACTAGCATTTGATCCCTATTTTTTGAAAGCAACTGGGAAAAAAAAAAAAATATTAGTTTCAGAAGATGCACTGAAAACCGGTTCACTTTTAATATTTCCTCATGACTTTGTGTTTCTGTTGTCAGTTGGCCCCTTTTCTCTCCCAGGCCACTGCATTTAGGGTTTGGTAAAGCTAAAATTTTGTTGTTCTGAATTATAAGTTGGAGAACAAAAAAGCTAATTGCTCTGTGTGAATAACTTCCTATTCCAATTCAGAATGTATTATTCTGCTTTCCTCTCCACCAAGATTAGCCTATTACGAAAATCACTACCCAGACACCACATATCAGTGACAGAGAGCACAATACCACGGCAGTTTGAGCCTGCCTCTGGGATGCAGCCATTCTAATCCCACCACTTGGCTCTTCCCTCCCAAATGTGATGAAGTTGGTTACAATATTCCTTTTCATATAGACTGTGATGCCCTATGCTCTAATTCACATACTGAATATCAAAAGGAGATTAAAGG
>VYZR01109791.1:10404-20525 GCA_013400675.1 Oxylabes madagascariensis | reverse complement strand
TGTGTTCTAAAACAATGATTTACAGAAAGCAGCTTTGACACACACTTGTGTATGTTAATTGAAATTTTGATAATTAACTCAGTAAATTAGTGACTTACAAAACTGCCTTTTGAGCATGACTGATCAACAAGGTACTAAGAGAAGGACTGGATTCCATACTACTGCACCTTTGAGTTTTAAGTCTGGGTGGGCTTCAGCATCCTGACTTGAAAAATTTATTTTCTGTGCTGCAGATTTCAAGGGGCTGATGAAAGTGTGTGGGCTGGTTTGGATGTGAGCCATGCTTTTTCCACACATCATTGTGTCTCCTGCACTAATGACTCACACCTGCACATGCTGCTATCTGATTTCTAGACAAAGTTATTTATAAACTGGAACAGCACTGCCAAATTCTGGTGGTGTAACTATACCAGTCATTATTTACTTAAAGCGCTTGTCTGTGAAGCACAGACGATTTGGGGACACTGAGTTTGCTCGCCTTTGAGGAGCCCTGAAAACTGGATGCAGCTTCTCCCTGATAAAACCCACATTGCAATTTTATCCTGCAGACTTCTATGGATTCAATGTGGTAACATACNCAAATTCTGGTGGTGTAACTATACCAGTCATTATTTACTTAAAGCGCTTGTCTGTGAAGCACAGACAATTTGGGGACACTGAGTTTGCTCGCCTTTGAGGAGCCCTGAAAACTGGATGCAGCTTCTCCCTGATAAAACCCACATTGCAATTTTATCCTGCAGACTTCTATGGATTCAATGTGGTAACATACTACTTTTCACATGGCTGCAAGATAAGCACAGGCTTCCTAGGTCCCGCACACACAGAAAAAAACCCATCCTATCTTCTCTCACAGCAGCTACTGGAATGATTTCCTATAGTGGTTTGTTATACTTGGAGACTTGCATGTTGCGACATTAAAAAAGAAAAAGGCATTTTATTCAAGCAAAAATATGGTTGCCACAAGCAAGATCATGGTCTTGCCTGCAGTGACTCACTCACTGGTCCAGAAAAGTATTTAAATTTTCACATTATAGTCTCTGCCTTCTGACACTGCTGCCCACTGCTCAGGCGTTTGCTAGTTATCATTGTAGAAGCATCAGCATCTGGTACCAATTGCATATCTCTTTCTCCTTCTTCTGCAAGTGGCCATGAAGTGTTTTTACTGCAGCTTCAGATGTGGCCATTTGTCTTCCTTGCTTTCTTTGGGGCAACTTGGTGAAGACCACAGAAGAACAGTTCAGAACAACTGCCTAAATGACCTCTCAGTGAAAGGAGCATTATGAAACACACAATGGGTTACATCCTCAGAGAGATAAACCAGTCGTCTGCTGCAGTGTGAATTTTCAAAGATGTTAATCTCATGCCTGGTAAGCACACAGCTTTCTGCCCCTCAATTCTGAAAATCTAATATAGTGTTTTGAATCTTGGATTGAAGTGGTTGTGTATCTAAACAAAGCTCTGTTTTAAAAAAAAAACAAACAACCAACAAAACAAAACAAAAAAACTGCAACAAAGTCTTTATACAGAAAATCAGGTATATAAGCAAGCCTGTTCCTGTTACTTATAGGCATGCATTTTTCTTCCAGCAACACAAGGTTCTTCCACACACTTGCATGTGCAATACACTGTGTGCCTCAGAAGAAAAACTGTAAGGTATTAATATTAATATGGCTGTTGAATGGCACACCGGAGTGCATCTGATTTCAGGTAGCTGAGTTGTGTTCAGAAATCAATATGCTGCTGTCTTCCTTGGTGCAAATTTACTGATCTTAAGGGTTTGCTTCTGCCTATGTTATTAGCAGTTCAATACAGGGCCAAATTATTTTAAACTTTTACAGATCACTCAGCAAAATAAGACGTTGCTTCCAGTTGAGAAGTATCATAGTTAATTAGCCTTTAAGTAGTATCAGAGTTAATTTAGCTTGATTCTGTAGTACCAGAGGTTAAAATACTTCACAAACTGAGTAAGGATATCTTGTATTTAGGCTACAGAAATAATAGGAAAACTATTTCCTTTCATCATACAGGCTATGCTCCCCTCATAGATATTTTACGAAAAAGTGCAAGAATAGAACAGTGTTCTTTGATTTGACTGGGGTTTGAGTAGGTTTGCTCCTTTTTTGTCTCCACAGTTTTGGACTGCACAAGTTGACATTAATCGAGCAATGAATACTCACCAAGACAAGGCTGTCTTATCAGGGAAGTGCCCTGGGTCAGACACCCCTGCTTCTTACAGCTGAGTAGAAGTACAACAAAAAAATTCCAATTCAGTTCACTGCACATTTGTCCATATTTGCTCTCCTTCTGTTTTTATTTCTTTTCCATGAGTTTAAATATTTTACCAATGCCCAGTATTTCCTATCTGCTTAAGAAAGTATCATTCTTCGTTTCAAGTATATTTTGATATGGATTCAATCTTGTTGCAATTCTTACACCCATTCATTTTTTCATCTTTTGTCTTTTTTTTAGTTTATTCTCTTCTCAAAATTATTATTTTCAACTTCATCTCTGCTTATGAAGCAACTAATTTGTTTCTCAAAATAAAAAATGTAGGTTCAATTCATTAGGTATTATTTTTTTTAATAGTAAAAAATTCACTACTTCCATAAGGAAAGTATTTTCTTTATTCATGGAACTAGAACAGGCCAAGAAACAATGGGTGAATTCTGCAGGCCTGCCTGTCGATTGTCCTGAAATTCCGCACAGTCTTGTAAATGGGATTTGTTCTTGCTACTTTTTCATGACAAAATTTTTACCAGTACCTGTGTCTCAGAGAATTTTATGGTGTTTTTAGGAACTAAACTCAAAGCATAAATTGGTTTCACTGAAAAAGACCAATAGATGGTGCAGTACTATCAAATCCAAAGAATGAAAGAGCTCTATATCGTTATACAAATTGCCTAAGGCATTTTATAAATAAAGCACTGGCTGCAAAGACTTTATTGATTCTGAAAACAGATTCTTTTTAATTTGTAACTGCAAATCTGATTTCATATGCCAGGAAAAAAAAAAAACCAGCAACAAACAAAACAAAACAAAACAGAACAAAAAATAGCAACCAAAAAAACCAAGAACAAAACCCACCTAACAAAAAATCCCAGGAAAAAAGCCCCAAACCCTTAGGAACGCGCCCCCACAAAAAAACCCCAACCCACACTTTTTCAATCTCCTGTTTCTCACAGCTGCTGGTCTAACAACTAGTCTTTTCTAGTATTGGCATTACTGCTCCTTCATTGTCCATCTATCCATTTCTATCCCTGTGCAGATTCATGGAAAGCCAAAAACCAAATCCATACTGACAGGGGAAAGGAGGCTCCAGAGCACAGAAGTATTTCTGATTTTATCTGCTTTCATGCATGTGGCTGGCGAGCAATCTCTGCACCCCCAGCAGTGTCACACGATCTCAGTGGTGGGTGAGCAGTGCCACTTGTGCAGAACAGCACACAGGGTCCCAGAAGCACTGCAGGGTGTATTCCTACTGGCCTGCAACAGGAACTGGGAATAAATCCAGCCTAAAAGCCTGGAGTACCTTTATACCCTCCCCTCGGACTAACCTGGCAGGTCACAATCCCTCACTGCTCTAAGGGACTGTTCTTAAACAGATGGTAGGAGTTGCTTTACTTGTCTCCAAACACTCAGCTGTCTACTCAACAGTTACACTGAGTTCTTCATTCCCTTTAACCAAATTCAACAATTCACCTTTCTTCATGATAGCTGCAATTATGCTGCCTTCAATGTCACCATCTCACTTGGAATACAGTCAGCATACAATTGTTTTCTCTCTTTTAAATGGAAGAGAAGATTAGGTCCAGTAGCCAGGGCACATAGAAGTAAACAGTCAGAGTGTTGTGGTTTCTTTCTCAGCTCTGCCAGTGACCTGGAGGGCTACTGCAAGCCATTGCTTCTAAATGAACATCAGTAGAAGATTTCAAAGTACCATGAAATCACTCCAGAAGTACAAAGAACAAAATGCTTTCATTTCCTAAGAAATCTTCATTGAAAACCAGATTTTTCCCCTGCTCCCATATACTATGAAAGTTTAAGTTCTTGATAAATAAATCTGTCTGTAACAATAGTGAATTTTTCCCTGTTCCCCAAGCAGCTCTTTCCTTTCTCCTACAGTTTCTCTGTACTGAGGGACAGCCAAGGCACTGGACAGGCATTGCTTGTTTTCTGTGTTAGTTACCAGTGTGGGTTGCAGACTCCAACTTCAGAGGTGCCAGACCTTCTCCTTGTTCTGCAGCTGAGAAAGCACATCAATATTTCCCTTTTTTGGGACTATGAGTGGCACTGACACTGCTCTTAGTTCTCCTTGGGAGGAGACGCCTCTGTAAAGTTACACTCTGTTGAGATGCTAGCACCTGGGAATGAAACCAAAAAGGTCCAGTGGAGGGGTTCAGTGATTAGGAGACTGGAGCAGCTCTCTCACAAGAAAAGTCTGGGGGAGCTGAGTGGTGCCAGAAACAAGACAAAACACAGTGGGCAGAAAACCAATTCACAGGAAGTTCCATGTAAATATGAGGAAGAATTTCTTTACTGTGTAGCCTTTTGAACATGCAGAAGTTGTTATAAGACCAAAAGATTTTTTCCCACCACCAAACACTTCTTCAGTGTTTGAATGAGAAGTGACACATGAGTTCTATCAAATAGCAAATCTGTTAAGACTCTTAATAGATCACAAATACTTCCATCTGCACAAGGCATAAGGAGAAAGAGGGATGCTAGCAAAAGCATGGCAACAGGATAAAAGGGAATGCACTGAAGAAAGACAACACTGCTTGTTGCAAAAATGGTGATGCAGCTGTTGAAGTAGGAGAAGAAAAACGAGAGAGATGTAGAATGAGCCATAAACTAGCAAGCAGAATGACAAAGTTCTGACGATGCAATTAAAAGAGAAAAATACTTTTTAAAACCACATGAATAGTGTTGGGCTTTTCACAGTACCCAAGCTGTGTATATCCTAGCTCACAGCCAAGTGTCAAGAATTCCTTTCCAGAACTTTAACGTGCAATAGCTTGTCAAAGAAAATATTTTCAAAAACAGTTTTATAAAAAAATTATTTTGAATACACCAAAAGAAAAAAGGCAAGGTCAAAGGAGTTTCTTCTTGAGGAAAAAAAACCCATTCACCTTAAACATCTAAAATGTGATAAAGCTGTAAGGTGAAAAAATATTCTGTCAGAAAATGTTCAGCCACTTTCAACATCTAACAAAAGGAAATGTTGTTCAATTTTTAATAATCGATGATACTGTTAGACTGAAGCACTAATACTTGCAGAGATGCTGGATAACTTTACGAATGAACAGGGAGACAGCTATTGAGTGCAAGCCATTTCTTGGATCAGGTAGCCATGAGACTATTTTTGAATGATGATACCTGAAGTATACTTAAAGTCTCTTCATCTTGTCAGCCTCAGAAGAAGATTGAAAAGTCTGAGGCTACACAACAAAGCCAGGACAAAGAAATAGCAAACACTGTTCAGTACATAAGGCAGGTATGAGAAGCCTCTCCTAGGCAGGTGTTAGAATCAAAAGTGCAAGTAAGAGAAGTGAGGTTCAGTAGAATTTTGAAGTAATAAATGGGATAAGAAACTGGAGGAGCCGGCTGGCGCCGTAGTGCCTGGCATCCACTTGATGGCACTGTGAGCGGGGACGTGTCTGGCAGCGGGGACAGCGCCGAGCGGTCCCCCCGAGCCCCGAAGGGTGGAGAGCAGCTTTGACTGGAGAGCTGCGCACACGGGCTGCCTGCCCAGCCTAAAGCTGGGCTGCACTCACACGGAGTCAATGTCCATCCCAAAGCGCAGAGGCACCGTAACGATGGCTAACTTGATGTACGCTTCATTAACACTTACAAAACGTGCTGCCGTGCTAAAAGTGTATAAAAAATAGCAGCAACGTGAAGCTATAGGAGAGTCACCCCTTATCTTTGGGAGCCCCTACTCTAGCTCTGTGTGCTCACGTAAGTTTGCAGTATTATCACCACCAAAGAGGAATGCAAGCCACTAGAGGGGGTGAGACCCTTTTCTGGTAGCACACGAGTGCGAGCCTCAAGCACAGGAGTGGAGGATGCTTTCCATCACTTGCCGCTGTGTCCTCAGCCTGGGTCTGCCACAGCTTTCACTCCCTCAGCCCTGTCCTTTCCTGCCTGCACTTCCTCCCTTCCTGTTGCAAAAACCTGTCTTAAAGCAGTAACAGTTTCTGTATCCCTACATGTGCTTCTAAATGCTATTTAACAATCAGCCCATTCCTCTGGGGTTTTTTTCTGTGACAAATGAAAGTGATAAGGTATCAGCATGCAGCTCTGGTTACTGTAAAAGTGCAATCACAAGACCACAGATTTGAGTATTAATTCGGTAGTCCCACTGCCATACTAACAGGAGAATTACAACCATGCCATTAGGCACGGCAGCAGATAGTCACAGCAGTGCTACTGCAGAGACCTTAACCTCTAAGAAAAGCAGAATCAACTCACGAAACTAAAATATTGAGAGAAAAGGAAATGCAAAATGATTCCATTAAAGGAAAAAACCTAACCTAGCTCTGCTGTTGTAACTCTGCCATTGTAAAAAATACATGCAGATACACAATGTTCTGGTTATTGTTCCTGATATTCACTTTCATGATTCACAGTTATATTCAAGTGTTCATAATTATATTTATATAAAGTCTCACTGTAACTTCCCATCAGAAGTACAGCAACTATGCCAGAAAAGCAGGTTCTGTTTAAATATATTCATGAGATACTGTTTTAACAGTTAGATACTTCCCACTCCAACATCACATTCTACTACAAGCATCTAACATTTAATCTTTTTATATAAGCAAAAGTAGATCTTAGTATCTGACTTGACATATCTATTCTAATAAAATCCACAAAACTGACAGCAGATGCAAAACAGAAGGCCATGCATATTATAATAAAATTAAATTAGAATCAATTCTGATTATTCATCTCTAGCTCAGTTTTCATTAAAAGAAAGTCTAAGTACCTGATGAAACAATAATTGAAGTATTTTGTTTTAATATTCAGGACATACTATTGAAGTATGACATCAGTGAGGAATATGATCACTGAGCGGTTACTCAGTGGAACTCATTTTCATATACATTTTACTGAATCCTCCTTATACACAGAGGCTTATCAAATAAGTTTCTCACCATTCCTACTCTGAGAATAGAATTTAATTTTTAAATATTAATTTTAATTTTTAAAGCATGTTAAAAGCTGTAATAGGTTGCGGGGAAAAAAACGCCAACCACCCAGCAACCCCCACCTCTTTATTCTTCCAAAAGTAAGCATTAGTGCAACAACTTGAAACTGATAGCTGAACACATAAAAAGGCTCAAGCTCATTCCCATAGGTTTTTATGGTGGCTTTTCATGTCCCACTGGAATGGCCTCTGCTTCCTATGTATAGTGATTTCCCAAAACCCACTTCAGAAAAATGAAATGCTTTTCATTTCTATGAACTGCTTGGTCTGGCAGCAACTACTGAGTTCATCACCCAGTGGCCAGATGTTCATGAAATCACACAAAACCAGAGGTAATTTCTCCACTTACAGGGCAAACTACAATCTCTACATTACATGTTTTTCCAAAACGTAGGTTAAATTCAGTTGCTCTAATTTGTTACTGAGAAGCTTCTTTTCAATCTGCTGGTTTAACACTTCTGCAGGCAGACTTCAGCTTTTGTAAGTCATCCACATCTTCACTGATCTAATTTTACCAACTTCTTGAAGTTCAGAATTACTTGATATCGTTTAACAGACTGGGGATCAGAGTTTACCCTTGAAATAGCTGTATTATAGAGGTGACATTTCAGCTGCTGTGCATGTCAAGCAGGGTAGCAACAAACTTTGCCACCGCTGAGAACCAAAATTTCTGGTCATTAAGGATTAAAAGCTCATGACTTCACACTTTGAGTTGAAGATACCCTGAAACCCTAGGCTAGAGCAGATTACCAACCTCTGTGATTCAAGCATAGAAGCAAGTAGACAAGCCCCACTAGCTATATTTTCTACTTGGGGTGACAGAAAAAGAAAATTCAGATTGTTTATGGCAATATGTCTTGGCAAGCTTCCTCCTTTCAAAGGCCCCTCTCCTTAGGAGGGAGTAGTACGATATTCACAGCTGTTCTGCTGGGTGGAACAAGTCTGCAGGGCTGCTCCAGCTCAGACCACAACACGAGGACCTGCTGTCCTATAAGACATCCCACTGACCCTCACCACATGGCAGCTAGGACAGCCCCAGCTCTTGGGTGTCCACAAGCCCATTGCTGTTTGGCATTAAAACCATGCCACAGCACTGGAGAGCTATTATCAATGAATTTGCTTTGTAACCATGACACCAGCTTTGCAAAATGCTAGTCTCTTTTTATACAGCAAGAGCTTTTTCTTACAAAAAACCCCAAAACCTGACACAAACCCCACCCCCCCAAAAAAAACCAGAAAAGAGAAAACACCAAGGTTTTCTCTTTACCCATTCTACCACATGGACAGCAAGTTTCCAGTAAATTAATACTAATGTTAAATTCATGTCAAGTTTAGTGCAAAGATTTTGCCTTAATAGCTGCCAGTATAAATATCGTTTTGTTTCACTAAAAATGTATGTGGATAATTATTCTAAGTAATAAGGTTCCCCAAAGACCAAATTAACAATTAAAGGTCCTACTCAGAGCTTTCACAAAGTGCTGTTAAATGAAGCATTCCTCCTGGTGCCCTGCCTCTCTCACTATGCTGTTCATAGGAAACATTTTTCTAAATACAGTTCAATAAACCTGTTAAGGGTTACCTGAAGTGCACTGCATCATTTCCTGCCTGAAATTTCTGACCACCATTCACTATTATGAACAATGTGGCTCAATTCTCTTACAGTTCCAGTATTTCAAGTATAAAAATCATCATAATATCATTTTAACCCTAATTTCGTCCTTTTCAGCTATGCAAGAGATACAAAATTATTATAATTAATGGTTAAATTATTTCAGCTTTCACAATTTCAGTGAGCTTTAGTCTAGAACCTGTTTTCTAGCTGCCCAGTAGCAGAAATCTCTTAATCTTGTTAACTAATTTTTCTGATAACCCATGCTTTTCATGCTTTGTTGTAGGTTGGGGTTTTTTGAATTAAAAACACAGCATCCTGAGCAATTCAGAGCACTCTGGAATCTTTCATATGAACAGACACAGTTTTTGCTAAAATTAACAATCAGCAAAACGAACTAGCTAGTTAAGGGACAAACAAAACTTCTTTTTTCATGGCAATGCAGTGACAGCAAGATGACAACAGAAGCAAGGAAGACATGGCTGGGCTTTCAAAAACAGTTCTGGGCATAACTAAAAGTTATTTTTAAAATGCTAAGAAAATTGCAGTTGTTGCTTTTTCAGGCTCAAGTGTACAAAAGATTGGTTCGAATGTCTTCTAATTCTCCAGACATGAAAAGTACCAACAGTCAGAGCAGTGATGAGGCACTGACCAGGGGTTTTGGGGAGCAGGCACCCCTCCTGCCAAAGCAAACGGATGACTGCAGAAAAAACTGCTGCACCAGGTGGGAACTGGTGAAGATTTTTAGGGCAAAACAACTAGGGTGAAAATTAATAGGGAATGACTTTTCACTCTGTTCGCTAAAAGCAAAAAAAGAAGGTATGACATTAATTAAAGTCACATGGCAGTTCTTCACACAATTTGCAGGATATTGTGAAAGTTATAAGCTTTTCTTGCTTCAAGAAATGCCTGAATTCCTAAGCAGAAAATCCCTGGGGTGGTATTAAATACACAGATAACGTCTGGCCCTGAGCTGCAAATAACAGTACACTGGTGGGCTGTATGAGAGAAATACCATCCCGTGCTTGCCTCATTCCAGGCATTTGCTTTCAGCTGCTGACAGAGAAAGGTCCCATGAAAGACGAGGACAAGAGTTTTATTCATTTGTGGCCACAGATTTAAACAGCCATTTCCCAGATACAGGGGAAACACATTGCTGTATCCTCTTAACAGGCATTACAGCTGTATTGCTGCTTACATACTTCAGCTGCTGGGATGCAGACAGGAATTTCTCAGGTGGACTATTGCAAAGATAGCATGGAGGAAGGCTGCATTCCTTCTAATGTACAATCAGAAGATTGC
>VYZR01109785.1:48705-62337 GCA_013400675.1 Oxylabes madagascariensis | reverse complement strand
AGTCCATGGGTCAGGAAACAAATGGGGATGTGGAAATTCCACTCCCTTCTTCCTGACTTGCCTATTGCTGCTGTGAGCAGAGTCAGGATTTGACCTGAACTGACAGTTTAGCTTTCTGTGTTAACAGAAAAGCACCTGGTTCATTGTTACACAGATAAGATGGATCTTAATGTTAGCACTAATAGAAGGTTTTCACATAAAAAGTTGGCATTTCTATGTTGCAATTTTTCCTAAAACAGCTATTCTTCAATATCTGCCCCAGAGAACTCATTAAACATACATAAAGGAGAGGGAATTAAAAAAAATACAAGATCAACAAAAATTATTTCCTGCTACCATTATCCTTTTTATTAGACATTTCAAAATGCAAAAGAAGCTGTCAATATTAACATTATAAATCTAAAAACAAACATTCAGAAGAACTGAAATTACAGACAAAAGGCAAAGCAGTTTCCTATGCTAAACAATGCTGGAAAATAACACTGCTGGCACTGTAACTGGGAGATAACTTCATGCCAACATCATGGCTTCTCCATATGTCAGCTAAGAAGACAGAAGTTGTTAGTAAAAACTTCCAGAGTTCCTTACAGAAACTAGGGGGAGGGGGAAGGAAGGAAAAATTCTAACATGCAATTTTTTTTTTAATGAATAATACCTCTCTGGAATATATGGCATGGAATCACAGAAGTGTTTAATTTGAAAAAGACCTCTAAGATAAAAGTCCAACCATTAACCCAGCACTGCATAAGTGACCACTAAATCATACCCTGAAGTTTCACATCTACACAGGTTTAAATACTTCCAAGGGTTGGTGACTCCACCACTTCCTCGGACAGCCTGTTCCAAGGCTTGACAACCCTTTCAGTGAATAAACTTTCCCTAACACAGAATCCAAACGTCCCCTGCTGCAACTTGAGGCCAAGTTTCCTCTTGTCCTAGTACTTGTTCCTTGGGAAAAGAGACAGACAGCTTTTCTTCCTTAAAAGGACTGATCTCTCTGCTGTCCGATCACACTTTGATCCTAACATCTCCAATGCTAAAGGGTCAAGAGTGTCTCACCCAAAATTTGTGGAAATTCTGGTTCATTACAAAAGTTCTCCTTAACATTGAAAGTAATTCTTATTACCAGTTTAAACCTCAGTTTGAACCTGTGCTTGTCAGATATGCTACACTTAACATTTGCAAGCAGGAAAAATGTAAGTAGAGAACTACCTCAGCCTTGCAGCAGTCACTGCAATGGAGTGCAAATAAATTTTATTGTACAGTGAAGCCATCATCCCTTTGTATCCTTTTTAGCTTGGAAATTGAATGGTATTTTTATTGAATGCGGATCTTACAATGGTCAAAGGCTAATGTTTTCTAAATCACTCTTTATGCTTCAAATGTATTTGCAAATAATTAAGAAAGAGCTTAAAAATATATGTAAAATTAATAACCAGGAGCTTCTGTAACAGTATTTATTATTCAACCAAGAAGTAAAAGCACAGGTTTGCTGTGGGGGAAGAAGGCATCAGCTCACACGTTAGCATAAGCCACTGAGGTCTGTTTTCATGTATCCTTGTCATGGTCAAATGGTTATGCAGTCCCTTCCCACCCTGACCACAAGATGCTATCTGCTGTATTTGAATTTTTACAAATTTATGTTCTGTTACTTCAAGATTCTGCAGCTAAAAGCATGTCTAGACAGAAAAATGTGGCAGATTCTACCTCTGCTGTTTAAGCCCATGCATTTTCAAGTCTTAAAATGTAGCTACTGTGTGATAGACTTTGATGATAATCACAGCTGCTCATGAAACATCTGGAGTGAGAAGTGCCAAGTCTGTGTCTTCAGTTTGAAGGTGATGATGATGTTGTCCTTCAGATTTGCACTGGGCTGACTTCCTGTGCAAACACCATGTGTTGCCTGCAGTCACCTTTTAGAGAAAGTTCATAAGCCAGTGCAGTGGATTGTTCAATTCATGACTAATTCTACACCAGCAGTGGCAATGACTTCCCTCTCAGTGCTAAGCTCCCCTTTGGGGTGCTTGCAGCTCCCTTCCTTACTCCTTTGCAGCAGCAGATGCTTTCTAACTTCCACTGTTGGCCTGTTGACCTTGCTCTGTACTGGAAGGCTGTGGCAGCACTTAACCCCTAAATTCTTCTTTAGTGTATTTGAGGCAGGGAAGAGCCTTAATTCCCTGACTGATTAAAGGTCTTCCATGAACATGAGGTATTGGCGTCATCAATCAAATCAGCTGGTAGTGTTCCACCTGGCCCCAAAACTGGCATTCTTGTGGAAATGAATGGATGGACTTAACAACAAATCACTATTCAAACAGATATAACTGGAAGTTATTTTGAATTATGGATAGTTTGATTTAGATCTGTCTAAAAATATAATTACTTATTATTGTAAAGGCAAGTTTCAAGATGAAAGGGGAAAATTCTGACTTGAAATGACAGGAAGCTGAAGTTTCTCAGTGTTATAATTAATCACAAAGTTTATTAATACTGATATTGTTTCATTCACAGACATCAAACTCTAACAAATACATTTTTCCCCTTTTTTAATGTATGTAACTAATCAGACTGAAAGGGATCACATTTGTCTGTATGTGTCACTCATACAGACACAGCAAATCAGCTTTCACATTTCTAGAAAGTTGAGTTTCAACTTATTTTCAAAATGACAGTCCCTGTTTTTCCACAGGCAACAAAAAGTATTGTAATTCACTGCCCAATTACTATTCAATTTAACAGAGTGAAAAATCTAAAAGACACAATGTTCCTGTAGGTTTATGTGGCTGTGAGACTCAAAAGACAGGGACAACTCAAATACTTTAACATCACTGATAGTGTTAGAAAGCAAAACTCCACTGGGGATGTCATTCTGGAGACAGACAGACAACCCCTGATGGGTTGCACACATTTCCTGATGAGTAAGTGCACGTACAGCTAGAGACTAAGAAAAGGAAGGGGTGACTATTGGTCAACCAAGCCCAAAAATACAGAAGGTACTTCAAAAAGTAGCTTACAGATTTAGGAGGAGGTGGAAGAAATTAGGGAAGGCTGCAGGGAGATGGATAGAGGGGAAAATATGAGCGTATGTGAGGGGAAGGAAGATAGGGACAATGCCTGGAGCCTTACAGCTGGGGTGTCACACAGCATCTAACTGGGATCCACTGTCATGGTAGGTGGGTAGCTTAGAGCATTTGGGATAAAGAAAGCTAAAATGCTCAACTATTCAAGCAATTCCTTATTTTAGTCAATATTCCCCAAGCTGTCCACTAGACACTCCCCAGAAATTAGGACCAAAGAGTTCCATTCCAAACCAAAGTCTAGGCATGTGTTATCGCAGACAATAAACAAACACTGTAAGAATAACTGGTTGAAGCACACAATTGAATCAGCTAATGGAAACAAAATGATCACAGGCTTTATCCCCAAGATCAAGAATATCACACAGCCTTTAGCTGACCAACTGAGACATGCTGTCATTTCATTTTGATGATGCAGTCAACTCTACACAGCTGATCCATGTACTGTGTGGGGACCTGCTGATAGAAGTGGTGTTCTGCAAAGCAGAAATGTGTAGCCATATGGAGCTCATCGCAAGAATGAGCCTCTCTTTACACTCCTGGTTGAATTTCTCACATATCCTCATTATCTGTTATTGAGCATTTGCAGGGATCTAATATTCTGAACCACGGAGCCAATTCCACTTTACTGTTCTCCAAAGCCTTTCTACCCCACTAAAGATATTTTAGAGATGTAAGTGTAAGTGGCATTTACTCCCTGTTGAAAAGATTTGAAAGTTTTATGTTGTTCCAACTATTTTTTCCCAGAGTTTAAACTAATATCTGTGTCATCTCTGAAATTCCCTACATAGCTATTTGATTTATAATGAGTTGTTTCTCAAGATTCAGTGGGACTGAAGCGTTTCATGTGAATAAAGATTTTATGTTCCTTATTTTACTATCATGTCACTTAAGACCATCATGCACCTGAAAACCAAAACTTATCAAGTTACTGACAGGTTTGCAGAATGTGTTCAAGTTAGAGGAATCTGTCTGATAATTTCTCTGCTCTTAAAGTAATCTAAGTCTCAGTTGCAAAATATTACATATATGAAAGAAGTTATTCATTCAGCATTTAAAAGCTGCAGTCGAAAAGAATCTCACAGTAAAATATACCCCCAGTAAATGTTATTTATCTAAAGCTGCTCAAGAGACAGTTTGGGTTAAAAAAAAGAAAGCAATGCTGCAACGATTAATAATTAACCAGTTTCTAGTAATAGCTTTATTGAATTGGAAAGAAAAACTGTCAGCTGCACAGAAATTCACAATATTTTCATCACCCAGGTAGTATGAAATATTGAACCTGAAAATTGGCACTATTTCTCCAAGCAGAAAAGTTTTCTTGGCAGTAGCCCAAGTTAATACAATAGGTCAGAGAAAATCATCGTTTCCAGTCTACAGTTTCAAAGGAACAGGGAACAAAATATAGAAAAAAGACTGCATCCTTAGAAAAAACAAACAAACAAACAAACAAAAACCAAGTCTTTTCAAGTGGACAGCAAAGAAGGACTCTAAAATGTTCACAGATGAGTTCACTTCTTCCTCCTTTTCTTTTTTACTTTTTAATCCTTTGGTGCTATAGGACTATTGCCACCTCTGTTTAATAAGCACATTTCATTTAAATAGCTTTCTTGAGTTCCAGCTCACCCACCTAATAAAACATACCATGTTTCAGAGAGAGGGTAATATGCTAAGCACAAACTGTGTGATTTTATGTTTTGCAAAGTAACATTACATCATATGGTTGATAATTACATATTAATATTGATGCCGACAGTAGGCCATGAAAATCTGCACCTAGACTCTCAACTTTGGAATTTTATGGTTTATCATAACTTGGTAGTAGACACACCTTAGCATCATTTTTGCTTTGTTTTTAATACAGGATATTGTTGGTTTGTTGGTTTTGTTGGTTTGTTTTTTTTTTTTCAGTATGGTTAGCTGTGCTGAAATTCAAAAAGACATCCATAGATGCTCTATTAAAACCTAAAAGTGGCTCAGATATTAAGGAATTAGCAAAATCCGTGTACAATTGATACCGTTAATATTGTTTGTTACATGAGAGGAATTATACAGGCACCAAAAGGTTTTACAGTTCTGAATAAAGGGAGGAAGGGTGGGGGGCAAGATGAGGAACTGAAGAGAAAGGCCTGGGCATTTTGGAAAGCCTCTGCAAGCAAGGCTGTTAGAATTTATCAACATACCGTGTAAAGCGTATGAAGAGAAAGAAAAGGCATATTTAAGGAGAGGAGACCATTGCTAAGCAAAGGCCATAGTGAGATTTCTGCTTTTCACTGTCAGCCCTGCTTCCCAAGCGGTGCCAGCTGCCAGCTCACAGAAGGACAAGAGGAGTGCCAGCGCCACGAAGGCATGGCAGCAGGAAGAGCAGAGACCAGGAGCAGGCAGCAGGCTGGGACACCACCTCTCGCTGGCACCATCAAGATGTTCAGCCTGCTCAAGCTGCCTCCTGGATCTTCACACTGCGACCCACTCGTCTTGTCCAGTGCTAGGATTACCCTGAGCAAGGTGAAAAGGATTGCCATAATCAAGGTGAAAATAGGGAGCAAGGGCTAAGATGGAGGGGAGCCACATAGCATGACAGGTGCATTCAGGAGGAACGTATTCCCTAAGGAGATGCCTCAGGAAAGGGAGAGGTGAGGACACATCATCCCTGTCAGATGGAAGCTTCTGGGGTGTTATTTCCGCTGCTTCTGGAATAGACCTCCCTAGCCATTCACAGGAATACATTTCAGTGTCAGCTTTTCCTTAATTAACATAGAGCCTCACCCCTTAAAAGCGTATTAAAAAAGTATTAATAAAAATAATTACAAAAAAGCAACCTGAAAGCACACCCCCTATACCTTTTCGTGTCATGGGGAAACTGAAAGGTATTGTGACTAGCCAAGAAGAGGTGCTTCTCAGAGAGGGATATTTCCAGGCTGCTCCATCTCTGCACATTACTCACACAGCTGAACTATTCTCTTGCAAGGTCTAAAAATAAATTTGCTTTCAGATAAAGCTCAATGTTGTAAATTTCAAACACAAGGAGGAAGGTTCAGAAAGTCAGCATGGAAAAAATTATATTATCATAAAGAGAGCTCACATTTGAAGTTTAAAGAAGAAAGTTCACAGAGCAAGCGCTTCTTGTCTGGAGCAGGTCAGATCAAGATTAATGGCTGGGTAGCGTGACAGTTCCTGAGTACACGTATATGTGTCTGTAGTCTACCATTACATTTGAACAAACTGCATCATTCTGGTTTAAAGAGGAATGTCTGCTCGCTGTTTTATCTTTTCTGAAATTCTTTTACCTTCTTCTTTTAAAATATTTGCAAATAACTAATCCCTCTCAGTTTCTCTTCCCTTCGAGCAGCAGTGTCAGTGCTGTTTTATGATACAATCCAATTACCCCTACGCTTCTGACTCTCTAAAAAGCTTTTTCATCAAAAGCAATACCACCGCTAAGTGACAGGACTTTACTAAACTTGTGTGGACCACATCAGTCCACACTTTTCAAGGCTCTTCACTAACACTTACTGACTCCTCAGCTGGATTTATCACAGTCAGATGTGACAAAGACATGCAGTTTTAGGATAGGGCTCCAGATATTCTTCCTGGAATAAAGTTTTCCCACTTTGGTTCCAAAAAATGTATGTCTAATTGTACAAGCAGTCTTGCTAAACCATCTCCATCCAAATTTCAAACCACAGTAGCTCAAAACTGAGATCTCCCTTCCCAGACTCTGGCAGCTTGGCTGATCCTCAGGCAGCCACAGGTGCTGGAGCCAGCAGCATCACATCTGAAGAGACAGTTTCTGCTGGTTTAGAGCCTGATAAAAACAAACAAACCCCAGCTTTGACTGTCTAGATTCTACACTCAGAATTATTCCTCTTGTCAAGAGCCATTATCTGCTCCCTATCTGTGATGAACAGACACACAAGCTTACACAGTCACACCCAGCTCTTAAAGTCTGGACTTTTTTAATGGGTGTGTAACTGTAGCTAGTGTTGATACACATATCAGGAAATTTTGACAGGACTGATGAAACCTACAAGATCTGATTTTTAAGTCACCCTGGAGGATACATTAAATCTTGCTACAAGGAAACTAGCTAAATAGGGAAGCTAAGAGAATTAAACCTTCCCAGGTAATATGGTAAACAGGGATACCATGCTGGAGGCTGAGTGCAAATACGTGCCACATAGCACAGAAAGATTTGGGAAAGCGGCAAAGCAAGCCAGTGTAGCTGAACAACAGGGTATGAGAGGCTGTTAGAAGCAAACAAATGTCCTTCTGAAGGTTAAAGTCATGTCCAAATGAAGGAAGCAGGAAGACTCATGACCTATTGTTGGCTAAATAAGTAAAAAAAATCAACCCAAAATGAAAGCAAACTTAAACCACAATTGGGTAAGCCAAAAGACAGTTTACGAAACGACTATGAGAAGACACAAGAACTAACCACAGCCCCTTTTTCACATCTGAATGCAAAGTCTGACCCATAGATGATAAAGGGATAAAAGCAGCACTTAGCACAGAAAATAAGTATTTTGAGCTCTGCATACACAGAACCCAAAACCAAGAAAAGCTGACATGTCAGAACATTTCTTTATGAGGTAAAGCATCCATTTCTTTATGGTGGGAGCATCCATTTTAAATGAAGATTTCAGTGGAAAAGGGTACAGAACAAACATGAACAATAACAATTTGCGCAGATCAGAAGATACTATGAAAGCATTCTTAAGGAACTCATGGACGAAACAGCACTGCGAGTAACTGCCTCTTTTAAGAATGCCTCAGAATCAAAGGACTGCAAAACAGCTTAGAACATGACCATTTCATAAAGGGCCCCAAGAGAAAGCCAAAAAAATCCCAGGTAGTCTCAAATTGATAGAAACTATTAAAAAGAACAGTACTGGCAGACACACGGTAATATGTTATATTAGGCAAGTCAACACAACTCATAAAAGCATGAAAATATCATAAATGAAAAAGGAAAGCAAATACTAAGGAACCGAGAACACATCCTAACTTCACTGGGATAAACATAAAATGCATCCATCGCATGATGACTGTTTGAATTTCTGGTCCATTTTTGTAAGATTACCTGAGGACAGGAAGGGAGTAATAAATGTGGATGACCAGACAGGTAGGCTATTCCAAATGAGGACTGGTCAAGTACCCTCTGACTCTTCAGGCTGGAAAAGAGTTGTCTGTGGCACAATGATAAAGGGTTTTATGCTGCTTCAGATTTCACACATGTATAAAAATTAATTTTCACTGTTTATTCAAATAAAAGAGGTATGGTGTATGAAATAAAATTAGCCATACGAGTTCAAAAGAAACTGAAAAAGGCATCATAACAGTCTGGAGCTCTTCCTCACAGGATGTTCAAAGTTTACATGAGTCCACATAACAACTTACCAAATTCATGACATCAAATATAAGAATAAAAAAATATATATTAAACTTCAGACCCCAGCTTTTTGTCTCAGGAAGTTCCCAAGCCACAGATTTCTGGATGCCAGTGGAATATCCTGCAGGAGTTTACTCCAAATATTTTTCCTATCCTTATGCAGCACCGGCTGGTGGGTGCAGGTGGAAGGAGGACACGGGGCTGTAGCTGAGCGTGTGGCCACTGCTGCAGCTCCTCCTACACAAACAAGCTCTAGTCGCTGTTCTGGCTGCTGTGCTACAGCCAGCTGCCCAACACAGCCTAATATCCTGCAAAGGGACTCAGAACAGGGAAAATAGAATGGAGACAAAGTCATCTTACAGGAATTTTGTTTGTCCCTCTTCATACTTTTTTGGCTCACCTACCTTCTTGTACATTTATTCTACTATTTCCAAAGGTAGGGAGAGCAAGGACCAGCATAAGCAAGACATTCTGAAAAAGCTCTGCAAAGGGTTGGAGATAGCCTCCTCACACTTGTACCACCGTAAGACTGACTTTTATATTCCTCTTACTAAGCCTGTCCAAAGGAAATATATCCCTGACAATATAAACCCCCACAGTAGCACTACAGATTCAAACATTTACTAGCAGATCTGGTTTGATTCCCTTTTGTACTGCCAGTAACTGAACACTGCTCCGACAGATCAACTACTAGAACTTAACTTCTCAAAAAACACTTACAGGCAGATTCTCTGATGGAAGGACTCAGCTGATTGTCCCCAAGGTTTGGTCCCTTAGGATTAGGGACTATAAACACTGGTGTGTTTACTAGGCAGAAGGGTGGAGGTCTGGCTGATTTTGGAGGAGCAGTGGGATGAAGACAGGCTGGCTTAAAATTTGGTTTGGTTTCAAGTAATAACCTCACTACAAAACTCTTTTTTTTCTCAGCACTTCAGGAATTTGGTCCAGGCCTGAAGGTGAGTTTCTCATTCTTTCCTAGAGTTCCCTCAAATGAGAGCTGGCATCTCCCATTACATGGACTGTAGGCTCCAATAAATCACAGGACACAGCAAACTGAGCTGACTACTAAGTCTTACCCATAAGATCATATTTCTTTAAGTTTGTCAAAACTTGGCAGGCAATCATAAAGAAAACACCCTTGCTCCTGGGCTTATGGGAGCCCTAGATATACAAAAAGTCCTAAAGTCATTCCTGCTTGACATCACACAAACAGACTCAGTATCTGCAAGCAAGATAAACATATTCATGGTGGGAAAAAAATCTGTTAAAATAAAATATGCAAATGTTTTCAGGCTTGCATGTCATTGATATTTTGGAAAGGTTTTGTGTGCCCACGATGTTTCTCCTTTCAAGGATGGTAGGGGACATGTCCAAATCGTTACCTCAGCAGCTGCTATTCCAAATGGTGCTCCACAGCCCCAGAAATGAACAGCACCAACTTCTTTAAGTATGCAGCAGTGAATAAATCTGTTCTGAAATGTTTACTCTGGAACAGCCTGATCATCAAGGATGCAGAAAGTCAGTATCAGACTAAGTAACTGTTAGAACATAAATCCAGGATAACACTGTTCATGTCATTGACATTTTTTGCAGTTACTTAGCTGGTTTAAGCATAAGTCTACCTAACCCCAAGCCTAAGCATAGAAAAGCTTTACATCTGGGGGAAGACAGTACATATGAGAAAGGAGGAATAAATAAAAAGAAATCTATCTAAATTTTACTGACACAAAGCATGTCGTAAACTGATTTAATAAAAAGAACCAAAAATGTGTAAGACAAATTAGGCCACAGTATCACAGAAAACCAAAATAAGGTAAACTATATGAATGGGAGAAAAAAAACAACCTTTATATAAGGTAAAGTTCCCAATGAGGTCCAAGGAGGGACTGCAATTCATTTGCTGATGAACAAAGAATGTTCCCTGATGGATCTTCTATTTTTATTCTATTTAGACTTCAATTTTATTCATGATAGTAGCTGAGTGGTTCCATTTTTCTGCCTAATTTCTTCCCAGTTGTGAAACAGGTGCTGTGAAGATTAGTTAAGTATTTACAGGGCGATGAAAAAAAAGTTTTTAAAGAAATCCTGCTGTTACCAAGCTTTTAATTATATATAATAGCATTTCCAGTACTTTTGAAGTTAATATACTTCTTACAAACCCTAGACAGTGATGGAGTTTCCTTCTATAAAACACATCCCTTTCAGACAAATTTATGTACACTTATGCTTCCTAGATGCTTTGGACACTTTCAATCAATACACTACTGCCAGGAGCCCGTGTGCCATTTTCTAAATCTGCTTAAGAGGTGGAGCTGAAAGCCTTTTCCTGTAAAGTGAAAGTAAATTACACTACTCAATTACACTTACAATTATTTTATATTGAGTTTTTTCCTACTCAATTTTTGAAAAGTCTATTTTCATAAGCTTATTATGCATATTGATAAGTCAAATAAATTCTTTTAAAAAAAACCAACCTGAACCAGACTCTCCCTCATTTTCATCACTTAGGCGTACTTGCCAATAACTGTGAATAATATAAATTTTAAATAACACTTTTCAGGGAATGTATTTATTACTGTCACATCTGGGCAAGAGGAAGCAATTGTAATACCAAGTGATGACACACACTCATCAAACCAAAAGAGATCAAAGGATTTAAAACAAACACAAGACAGAAAAGGTTTTCCACAAGCTGAAGTTCTCTGCAGTGACTCCTTAGAGATAATGTGCCTGCCTCCTTCCTCCCAGTTAACAGAATTAAAGGAGAAATGGCTCGAGGTGGGAGCAAACTCCTGCTATTTTCCTAAACATTCTTATTGCTTTTAGTTTCTTAAACATACACACAGATTTTCATACATGCCTTTAGCAAAGGTGTGCCAGTTCTTCACTATTTTGACCATAGTTTACACACACTGCCCTCATGCTCCTAGCATTTTCCAAGTTACAAGATTTTTGTTCTCCCAACAGGCATTTATTCTATATTTATACAGCTACCAACTTCTCTGTGGCTTTTTCACCTGATTTCTGTATTGTCAGCATAAATGATACAGTAGTAATTATAATATCCTGTTCAACAGCATTCAGCAAAGTAGACCTCCAGCCCTGACTGCACCTCTCACATGCCTATGAACAATTCTAACTAATAATGACCTTATTGTTTTCTTTAGCAAGGTTTTACTCTGAAATTAATCATCTTTATCTTTGTTTCATTCTTTTACAGTTAAACCATCATGTGATCAGCTCCTGGGCTAAACAGCATAAAACTAAATAAAAGAAGAAAAAAAATCCTTGAAAATGGCAGGTTCAGTTTGAAATTTCTGATGCCAGGAATGCATTCTGTCTCTGAAAAAAGGGAGCAATGGGCTTCCAAGAATTTTTTTAGCAGAAAGGAAAATGAAAGATGAGAAGCTTAGTGCTACTCAACAAATGAGTATAATTAATGCTTATTTCTACACCTTTTAAGTCAATGATTACATTACTATAACATAACTAAACAATGTTCAGGAATAGCTATTCCAGAATAACTATTCCATAATATTTCCATGTCTGAAAATACTTTTTTTTTTTCAGTGTAGCTCTTATGACCTTTATTCAAAATAGCTCTCATGTGCAAACAAGCCCATATATAACCTGTATAACCTGTGCACATTTGCCATGTGTTGTAGTGCTAGAGGAAATCACACACTATGTGTTGATTTCTTAGGTTGCCAGAGCTTAAAGATTTACTGTTACATTAATCATTAAAAATAAGACACTTTGATTTTGCACTTATACTTCATTTTTTCAGGTTTATTTTTAAAATCAATGGTATAAGGCAATTTAATGGATTTGGGAGGAGAGTTTCGTGGGTTTTCTTTCTTGGAGCTTATTGAAGGAACTAATCCATCAATTCTGAAAGGAAATAAAACAACTGTTTAGCAGTGTGCAAAAGCACTAGCCAGCCATGCTACCCAACAGCATGCCCAGAAAACCTCATGTATTCACAATGCTTCTTCAAATTGCAGGAGAAATCACTCAAACTGCTACAGGGAAAGTCACCACAGTGGTTACTCCAGGCACCCTGTGGATGGAAATGCAGCTCTTGGAGAGTTCCATAAAACCCTGAAACTTCGTATCATAGAAACTCTATTGCATCATGTGTACTGAAAATGTTACCACAGCACAGGATAATTTTTCCCTTTGACAGTCACCTGTTGGTTCAGTTGGAGGAAAATGGGCTACAACCTAAGCTTTTGTGGCCAGGGAGTGATGTTATGCCTTAGAGCTCATCTGTTCGTGCACTCACTCAGAAACACCAGGTAAGGCCTGAACCCAGCATCCAACATTTTGTATCAGGCTTTCCCTCTCCCATGCTTAGGTGTACTATCATCTACTACCAAAATGACCAGCAATTCTACATTAAAAAAACATACATTCCCACCCTGGTAAATAACATGGGCTGATACAGTAACCTGCTTTGTAAAGAGAGTTCAGGATCCTGATTTTCTTTCTGTGCAATCAAAATAAAACTTTTTTTTTTTTTTTTGCCTAGATAACTTTGTGAGTACTCACCAATATTACATCTGCTTACCTCAATCCTCCAGCTAACTTTTTTTCTCAATGGCTTACTGATTCAATGCTGGTTTTAGTGTCATAATGGAACAGAAGAAAAAAGCATGCCTGTCAATCACTATTTCCATGGCTTAATATATCTTCCAGCCTTAAATTTCATCCATGACAGTCAGCTCTATTTCATTATTTATAGTTACATCTAAACTTGAGCAAAATTTCCAACATACACCAATACATTAGAGATGAAGGAGCATGAGGAAGCTTAGAATTGAAATTNTGGGAACAGAAGGGACCAAGCAGCTTGAGGGGTCAGGACTTAACACCTTATCTTCCTAAAGGGATTTTCATTAACAAACCAAATCTTCTACAAATAATCAATTCAGCTTTATTACACTTCTGTGCATTACAAAAATTTGATTGCAACATTCAGGTTTTTTGTAAAGCCCTAAATCTTGGAACTGTGAGCAATCTTACATGAAAAATTCTGTTCTAGCTCTTGAAAGTTCATTAATTGCTAGCCTTAATACTGGAATCAGAAAGAATGAAATGTGATCCAGCTGTAGCTGGATCATAAATCCAGCTGGCTCATGTATTCACAAGGCAAAGCAGAAGAGG